>JAKSZT010054260.1:1331066-1377827 GCA_026826555.1 Tolypeutes matacus | reverse complement strand
TAGATAGATAGATAGATAGATAGATAGATAGATAGATAGATAGATAGATAGAGTGAGTTATATAACAAATGTGGCAAAATGTTAAAAGTTGGTAAATCTGGGTATCTGGGTAGGTGGTATATCAGAGTTTTCCATATCATTATGCAATATTTGTGCAATTACCCTGTAAGTTTGAAATTATTTCAAAATAATTTTTTTTAATGAAAAAGAGTAAAGGGCTGAGGAAGGGGCCAAGTGGAAGAGTACCACTGGAGAAGTGGAAAGAGGGGGAATCTGAGTAGAAGCCATCAGAGAGGTAAGAGGAGATCAGGGAAGAAGGCAGTGTTTGGGTGGCCACGCAAGGAGAGCTTTAAAATGGCATAGGACGTGACACGAGGTCTGTGATGAAGCCCTGGGTGTGGCCGGGCTGCATTGGGTGACTTTGCTGAGAGAACAGCTCCAAGGTTTTCCGACTTCCACCCAGAGTCCCCCGGCCGAGGGTGACTCATGGACCAGGAACAGCACAACTCCAGCCAGGACCATGGCTAGTCACTCAAGTTCTCCAAGCTCGGGAAAACAAGTGCCAAGAGCTGGTGCTAGAGGGAGACGTTCCTGCATGCAGCTCCAACTCCTTGGGCTTATTCCACCAAGGATGGGCTCCCCCTACCCCCATTCCTTTCAAAAGCTTTCTTAATTTCCCCCTTTCTCTCTCCAAGCTCCTTAGGTAGACTGAAGCATAGAGGAAACCCCCTCCAAATATCCACTTGACAGAAGCACATTCACCAATCTGTGCTTTCAGACTGGGAGTCACTCTCAAGGTCCCCTGTCTACTCGGGCAATTTCAGTGGTGGCAGCTTCTATGAGAGGGAAAGGCTCCTTAAAAACCCTATATAGCGTCCATGTGGGACCAACTTCCCCAGCTTCTCAAAGCCCCATTTAATCCAAGCTTATTAACACATAACATTTTAATTTGCCTTTTCAATACGCTCTGCACTGTATAAGCATAACAAATTTAATAATATCATAAGTAAGGATTTCATATGTTAATCACGAAGCTTCCAGTTTTTGAGAAGCTCTCTCCAATTGGGATAACCCCTGTGGAAAACAGGTCTTTGGAAAGCAAGACAGTTTCTGGTCCTTCCTCCCCCACCCTGAAGCCCACCCCAAATTGCTGTATTGAAAATAGTCAAAAGGAAATTGGGGGAAGCGGATGTGGCTCAAATGGTTGGGCGTCCATCTGTCATATGGAGGGACCTGAGTTCAATCTCCAGGAACTCCTGGTAAAAAAAAAAAAAAAAAAAAAAAAAAAATATATATATATATATATATATATATATAGAGAGAGAGAGAGAGAGAGAGAGAGAGAGAGAAGGTGCACGTGCCTCCGGGTCCCACGCGCAGGCGTGCCAGGCCCCGCCAAGTCACGCAGCAAGAGGGTGACATAACAGGAGAGAGACACAAGGGAGAGCCAAGACGAGATGCCCCAAGAAAGCAGGAACTGAGGTGGCACAGGTGGCAGAATGCCTCTCCCACATTGGAATTCCCCAGGATCAAATCCTGGTGAAGACAAGAGGAGAGGGATGAGAAGAGAGGGAAGGAGACAGACACAGAGAATTGCCCAGCAAGTGGACACAAAAACAGCAAAATGAGGGGGGTGGTTTAAAATGGATAAAGTCAATAAATACATAAATAAATCTTTTAAAAAAAAGGAAATTGGGTTTCTTGGAAATGGGAAATGAGGTGAAATTTAATGTTTCCCAGTGTCTTCGTTTGGGATCCCCCAGAAGCAGGGTCTGAGACAAGGATTCCAGACGGGAAGTACCAGTGCGGGAGAAGACAAGTGAGACAGGGAAGGGCGTGTTGTCAGCCAGCTTCCACTGAGAACTGGAGCTCAACCCTGCTGGGAATGGTGGGAGCCAGTGTAGGACCTGCACCCCAGAGCTTTCTCACTGGAGGAGGGAGGGAGCTGGGGTATTTATGGACCAAGTCTGTCCATCATTGGTTAAGAGCTATTTCCAGAGGCCATTCATTCTCTGGCACTTCCAGTCTGCTGTGGGGATGGCGAAGGGGCTCCAGCGCCCAGAGAAAGCCCTCAGGCCAAAAATGCAGGGGCTGGCAGTTGAAATTCAGGCTGGTATGTGCTGAAGGGCAGGCTGAGGGCATGGGCAGAGCACAGGCAGTGCCACACAACCAGATCCACAGCCCCCAGATGAACCCCAAGGAGTGGATCCAGAGGTGTTGGTTCCTGGATTGTGCTGGATTGTTGAAGGAGCACAGCCCTGGCTTTTTGCAGCTGGAGGCCTTGTCTCAGACCTAAACCGTTCAGCCACTCGGCCAAGGAATTTGAGCATCTGTAAGGCTAGGCCTGTAGACTCGAGGATGGGTGAGGCTTGGCATTGTCCTGCAAGGGCAGTGCAGTGCGTGATCTCTGCATTCTGCGGCCTGGCACGTGTACCTCATCATTTCAGGTGGCCGCAGACACACTTTTAAATGTGTTTACTGTGTGAGTTTTATGGTTATTTTAGTGGGTATTTGAAACAAAGTATACCAGCCAACTCTTGCTTTCATGGGTGTTATTGCTTAGGACATAGCTGAGTTTAAAAAATGAGCCAATTTAAAAGTTGATTTAAATTAAAACAGCTCGTAAGTAATAGTATGCCCTGCGTACATCTGTGACAAAAATTGTGATGAAGGGAGTTTGGGAGACTGTCAGACAAGCTTAGAGGAAAAGTGATGGGCCGAGGGGTAAGGGGTCAGAAAGGCTTCCGGGAGTGTATCCATGAAGTTGGCAAGAGGAGCAAGGGAGGACAGGCATTCCCAGGAGAGGGACAGCATGCCGAAAGGCATGGAGAGGTAGAGAGCATAATTTGACTTGTCTGGGGAGTGGCTGGCAGGGTTGGGGCTGGTGGTGAGGGGAACCAGACTGGGCCAAGGAGGCAAAGCCAAGTCGGCCTCTCCACTTCCAGTTAGAGGTTGTTTCAGTTTGGGTTCCCCCAGAGGGAGACCCCCAGATGAGGGTGCCTGGGCCAGATGCAGATTGCACCACCAAGCAGGTGGAGAAGTGAGGCAGCAAAGGGAAGATGGTCCTCGAAGAACATGCTACCGTGTGGCGGCTGCTGCAGGCAACCAGAGCTCAGCACTGCTGGGGAGCTCTGGGAGACAGCGTGGGACACACTTCGGTGAGTCCACCTGTGGGGCCACAAAGCTGGCTGGGAGCCGCTGACCTGCCTGGTGCACAGAGTGGGCTCCAGGGGCCAGAAAACTCTCAGGCAAAAAAGTCGGAAGCGGGCCATTGGAGGCCATCGGACTGGCATGCTCAACGGGGATGAGCGCTCAGGGAATCCCACCCTATATTCATGGAATGCATAAGGCTGGCTCTTTGTGACGGGAGGGGTGGAGGAAGAAAGAGAGGGAAATAATCATTTTCATGGCATGGCTGATCCCACCACCATTCTCTCCAGGAGTCAGTGAGAAATGGGAAGAACCATTCCCTCTTACCTCTGTCAGTCTTGTTTCTCTCACAATGGAATCGCCTCCCTGCACTGGGGAATAATCTCGTGTTTCATGATGGGTATTTTTCTTACTACTCAATCCCTAAACAAAGTCCAAAAACATCACCTAATCCTTACCCAAAGAAACTGGCCATGTTGGATTGACGGGGAGACGCTGGGGTGTGGAGGGGGTCTCCAACACGGCACCTTCCTAAGGCATCATGGATGCCTTCTTTGGGACTTCCATGCTTAACCCCCCCAGGCTTGCTCTTCTGTGACCCGTGTCACACTTGTCATTACTGACTCGATGGTCTTCCTTGGGAGATTCTAAGATCCACAGATGCCAGCCAAGTCTCCCATGGTTCACTGCTGTATCCCCATCCCATGGCCCCCAAGCCTGGCACACAGAGGCACCCAAGAAATATCCAATATCCAGTTCTGAATCATGCACCTTATAAGCATCCTTGCTCACCCTACGAGGCAGGGGGTCTTACTTATTTTTTTCAAACAGGCTCCTCTTATCACCCCAATTTTACAGATGAAGCAACTGAGGCATGGGCTAAGCCACTTGCTGTAGCAGATGCTGCGGGTGCTCCCCCCATTTTCCCTCTTACCACTTCAGTGCCCCGGGATCTGACTTCCAGCCACCAGCACCTCCATCTTTTGGCCTGAGGTCTTTTCTGGTCACCAGGCAGGCCTGAGCACTTACTGCGGGATTAGTGCCCCTATAAGCGGCCTCACCCCATGAGGACAAAGGTCAGGGTATACACACCCCAGTCCCCCACGCCTTAGGGGATTTTGTCCCCAGCTCTGGTTGCCCATGGCAGTGACCTGCTCAAAAACATACTCTTACTGGCCTCTTCTCCACCCCTGTCTCCTTTCCCCGCTACTGGTGTTTCCTGAGATCACCTCTGGGCTGGTCTCAGAGTCTGCTCCTGGGAAACCCAAGCTCAGACACTTGCTCAAGATTGGACAGTTCTTCCGCGTCAGTGTGGAGATCGGGGCGAGCCTCGCTCTGGGTTGGTCTGCACTCTTCCCCAGGTGCTAGCCTGGGCCCGGTGGTCCCCAGCCAGGGGGGCAAGCCTCGCTCTGGATTGGTCTGCACTCTTCCCCAGGTGCTAGCCTGGGCCCGGTGGTCCCCAGCCAGGGAGCTTCAGATTCCCCTGGCCAGAAGCTTTCAGGGCTGACCGGCTGCACGTCGCCTTGGAATTCCCAGCCCAGGCGAATCACCAGGCCTCGTGAATGGGGAAGCTGAGGGTCAGAACTTTTAAGGAAATGTGTGGGCTCTGCGTGCACTCTTGTGGTTCTATCCCCATTTTTCCAGAGCTTTTGGGAACTTGAATTCTCAGCCGATCCCTCCACCTTTTCTAAACCTCTCTCTGCCCCAGCTATTTCTCTGCCTCTCACCAGGCCTAACCTGGGATTTTCTCTCTTGAATTCACGACCAGGGAATTCTTGCCCACGGGCGATTTTAAAGATGGGTTATCCCATGAGGCTCCCGAGCTGTTTCCCCAAGTGCACTGTCAGGAGCATCACTGGTGAGAATCACCATCAAGGCAACAGGCTTCCACCTGCATGTTGTGCTGGACCCCATCTAAGCAGAGAATCGGCCTCCTGTGCCCCCTTCACTGGGCTTTGCCCGAGGGCTGGCCTTGACCTCACTTTCTCAGCCAGAGGTAACTCACAGCTCCTGTCCCTTCTCACTCGTCACATTCCAGAAAGCAGCTGGACCATTTTCCCCAATCACCTTGCCCCCTCTTCTAACCAACAGAAGCCATAGATGGTAAATGCTTCCCTTTTGTCACATAAAGACTGAAGTAGAAGCCTATGCCTTGCCTCAATCACCTAAAGGACCTCAAGTTTCCCAGGGGTCCTTCCAACCTGTCCTCCTCCCTCACAGCTCCCCACAACCCCCTTGCCCCTCCAATCTGATCCCCTTGGAGCCTGTAGAACGATTTTCTCCAAATGCAGAGCCAATGGTCTTCAAACCCCTGCTGAAACTTTCCAGTGGCTTTGGTGACCATTAGAATTCAAGCCAACTTGCACCAGCAGCCAGCCTGGCCCAGCAGGACAGAGCCCACAGGCCTTGCCTCCCAGACGCCTCCTTATAGCCATGCACCAGCTATAGCCATCACCCTTGCAATTCCCCTGCCTGAGTTCTTTCTCACCCATCAGGCTTCCATAGAAATACCCCCTCCTCAGAAAGGCCTTCCCTGGTTGCCCTGTTTGAGATCCCTGCCCCAAAGCTTTGTCAGATCATCCCATTTGACAGTCACCATGGCCCCCATCACCACTGGAAAACATTTTATTGGCTTGTTTATTTATCAGCTTTCTGCTGTCAGCAACTTGATCTCAGGGACATTCTCCTTTAGCAATGTACCCCCGGCCCTTTGCATGTGCCTGGCACAGAGCTGGTGCTCAGTAAGAATGTATTAAGCATGTGAATCAAAGCAACCACCAAGACGAGGAGGATGAGACAGGATAAGAACTGCTTCCCTTGCACCAGTGTCCCCAGGGAAAGCAGTCTCCCTTCTGCTTGGAAATCCAAATAATTAAACAGGTTTTAAGGCAGCACCTGCATGCTGTCCTTTCACCACTTGAATATTTAGTTTTCCACCCAAGCCTCTCACAGGCCCCAGGGGAGGCCCCACCCTGCAGGAGCCCGGGGAGTTCAGCTGCAGTCACGGAGTGGGGGGCCTGGCAACCGGGCCCTGGAAGCACCGGATCCCCGGAGTTTCTAGAGGCTTCTCCTGGTCCCCTGGGTCTTTGGTGGCCTAGGCTCAGCAGCCAAGGCTCCAGCCAGGAGGGGACGGTTCCCTGGGGGAGGTTCTGGAAAGTGAGGCTCTAGAGTCAGGGGACCTTCTGGGAAGGTGCCCTGAGGGGCGAGTGGTTCACTTGGGAGTCGCCCAGCTCCAATCACCCAACAGCCCCTTCCCCAGGGCCCTGCACCCACGAGAGGCAGTGCCCAGAGACAAAGCAGGCCAGGTCATCAGAGGAAGCCTCAGGCCACCAAAAAGCTGCTCGGAAAAGTTTGTCAATGCTCTCTGTCCCCAGGTGCACAATGAGCCTCCTGGGCTCCTGCTGCTGCTCGAGGAGCACAGGGACATGGGTCTTGGGAGGCCAAATGCCTGGCCAGCCCACCACCTGCCTCACTTTTTCCGAGGTGGGTCCCAAGAGTGGGGAGCTCAAGGAGAATCAGACTCTGGGCCCGAGAGACCTTAGACCTCACTTTGCAGCTCAACCACGTCTAAACTTCCTGGACAACATTTCATCACCTATGGTCAGGAAGTGCTTTCTTAGGCCTGACTGCTGTCTTTCTTGCTTTCATGTGAAAACATCTGCTGGGAGTGTGGTATCTGAAGGTTAGACCAGATTTCTATCCATCTGGGATAACAAAGAGGTCTGATTTGAAGACCAGGCCTTTGTGGACCCAGCAATGGAAGGTGAGGAAGTGTCCGGAGATCATGAAGGTGTTGCCTTCCCTCCCTCCTCATCTTTCTACTTGGGAAATGCGAGGGCGATGAGCTTGGGCTCTGGGGTCAGACTGACCTGAGTACAAGTCTTGGCTCTTCGAGAGCCCTGGAAGGGGCTAGAGCCCTTTGAGGCTGCATGTCCACATCTCTAAAGGAGGCAAGATATGATCCAGGTAACCATGCCGCGGCGACAAGTTCATGAGGACCCCCAGGCTGCAGGAGGAGACCCTCAGCCAGGTGCCTCCCTTCCCAAGGTCTTCTTTTTGTGCTATTTACTTTCTTTGTTTCACACGTATTATCTCATTTAATTTCTTTTTAAACTGAAGCATGACTTACAAACAGTAATGTGGACTCAACTTCCACATGTGACTTGAGGGCTTTTTACATGTGGAGCTACCACCCAGGCCCAGGTCTAGGACGTCTCCAGCTCCCAGCGGGTCCCTCGTGCTGCTCCTTCTCCATGCCCCACCCCCACAAGGTAACCCCTGTTCTGACTTCTACCACCATAGATGACAAAAGGCCCCACTTTATAACACACATTTTGTGATACCCCTTTTGCCGTCCTAAAATGAAGTCCATAGATAATCTCTAACCTGAATTAAGAAGCAAAATAAAGGAAAGCATCAGATAGAGATATGTATTTATAGCACAGTAACAAGCAGGGTGGTTTAGGATGTAATGTTCCCGCAGGGCTGTCCTAGCCACAAGCCGCCCCCAGGGGGCACTGCTGCCCCCCCCACCCCGGGTTGAGAACCACATCCCAGATGGACTCGGCCAACTCCTGTAGTCAGAGGGGCAAGTTGGGGCTCAGAGAGGGAGCAGAAACTCACCGAGCTCGCAGAGCCCGTCACTGTCAGAGCTGGGCAAGAACCAGGTCTGAGGGGCAGGATCACAGCAGTCACGAGCCCAGGAGGCAGACAGACCCGGCTTCAAATCCTCAGAACTGCAGTTTAGCCGTCTCAGCAATGGTGATGACAGCCGTGTCTGCCTCCAAGGATCTTAAAAGGATTCAAGGAAATCAGCCATGCAGAGTGCCCGAGACGAGCACAAAAGAAGCACTCCATTTGTCCATTCAACCCACCTTGACTGAGGACCTACAATTCTCCAGGTTCTGGCCTGGGTGTGCGGACAGCAGTGGACTCGGGTAGACAAAACTTCACAAAGCTCCCACTCTGGTGGGAAGACACAGCACACAGGTACCCAAAAACATAAACAAGAAAAATGGAGGTGGTAACATGTGACAAGAGATATTAAAATATTCTTATTTTACCTCTGTAACTTGGGATTTCTTCAATTAAGGGGGTGGAGGAAGTCCTTTTTGAGGAGCAGACATTTGTGCTGAGACACAGATGATGAGAAGCTGCCCAGGCAAAGATCTGAGGAAAGAGCATTCTAGATGGGATACGGCAAGTGCAAAGGCCCTGAGACAGAAACTGGCTTGAGCAGTTCCAGGAAAAGAAAGAAGAGCAAGAGTATTAAGACATGAAGTTGGTGAGGGACATGGGGCCAGATCATGCAGTGACTTGTAGAATTTTATTCTGGTTTCAAGGGAAGCCTTTAGAAGATTTTAACAAGGGTAATGCCATAATCTGATTTACATTTTTAGAAGCTCCCCTTGGCTGCTGTGCAAAGAAAGGGTTGAGGGGGGCAAGAGTGAAAGGGAGGAGGCTAGTGTGGGAGTCTGGGTGGGAGATGATGGAGGTCAGGGCCTGGGGGTGATGGGTGGACAGAAGTGAACAGATGTGGGTTATGCGTGACTCAACCAACAGTAGCCGCGATCAGTATGTCAGACCAGTGCCCTTGCTGCTACGCATTGAACAGACATTTGCCTAAGGTGTCCCCAACACTGCCTTGCTCGTTCAATGCCATTGATATTGCTTTGGGATCTACTGTGGGCCAGGCTCAGCACTAGGCTGAGCCAGAAGGAAGGGGTGGGGGGGACAGAGACCAAAGAAGCAGTGCCCAGTGTCCAGTGTGGCTTCGCCCTCTGGCCTCTCCATTGCCTGCAGCCCCCACATGATCTGACAGGCTTCCTTCTCCTGCAGGGTCATAACCCTCCCCCAGTCTCGGGAGGTCCCCTCTTCCCTAGGCTTGGGAAGAGGCTGCAGACCCTCTGTCTCCCCCACACCATCTCTGTCCACCCATGACAGCGACAGCCGTGGCAGGCCCTGGGAAGCCGGGGCAGCACCTGCCTCTTGGGCAGACTGAGCTGACACCCTGGTCTGAGCACTTCAGAGAGCAGACAAGGGAGAAGGTAGCCAGCGTTCCCAGCTTCTACTCCTCCCTGCTTGCCCTCCCCATCTCCATAATAATGACAGGGGCCCTGTCAAATACATACCTTCTCCGTGCCTGGCCTAGGGTCCTGTGCAATAGGTGTCCCACTGCCTTCCCTCTCTCTCTCTTTTTTTTTTAGGAGGTACTGGAGATTGAACCCAGGACCTCGTACATGGGAAGCAGGTGCTTAACCACTGAGCTACACCTGCTCCCACACTGCCTTCTATTTACAGATGAAGAACTAAAGGGGGAAGCGGATGTAGATCAAGCAGTTGGGTGCCAGCCTACCACATTGGAGGTCCTGGGTTCGGTTCCCAGTGACTCCTAAAGAAGACAAGCAAGACAAGCTGATGCAACAGGCTGGTGCAGCAAGGTGACCCAACAAGATGATGCAACGAAGAGACTCAGTGAGGAAACACAATGAGAGACACAACAAGCAGAGAGTGGAGGTGGCTCAAGCAATTAAGCACCTCCCTTCCACATGGGAGGTCCCAGGTTTGATTCCTGGTGCCTCCTAAAAAGAAGACAAGCAGGGAAATGGATGTGGCTCAAGCGATTGGGCTCCTGTCCACAATATAGGAGGTCCGGCGTTCTATTCCCGGGGCCTCCTGGTGAAAGGTAAGCTGGTCCACACAGTGAGCTGGACTGAGCAGAGAGCTGACCCACGTGGAGTGCTGGGCCGTACAGAGTACTAGCCTGTGCAGGAGTGCTGGCCCGTGCAGGAAAGCTGGTCCATGCAGAGTGCTGGCCCGCACGGAGTGCTGGCCCACGCAGAGCTGGCGCAGCAAGATGACACAACAAAAAGAGACACAGAGGAGAGACAATAAGAGACACAGCAGACCAGGGAGCTGAGGTGGTGCCAGAGATTGAGTGCCTCTCTCCCACTCCGGAAGGTCCCAGGATTGGTTCCCAGTGCTGCCTAAAGAGAAGACAAGCAGACTCAGAAGAACACACAGAGAGCAGACAGCTAGTGCAAAAACAACGAGGCGGGGGGAATAAATAAATAGATAAATCTTTAAAAAAAAAAAAAAAAAAGACATGCAGACAATGAGCAGACACAGAGAGCAGACAGTGAGGGCAAACAATGAGGCGGGGGAGGGGGAATAAATAAAATCTTCTTTTAAAAAAAGAACTAAAGGTGCAGGATTCACTCAGTCACCTGTCCTCAAAACCTGGGCTTATGCTGTCCCCCTGGAGGACCCCCGGCCTTCCCAGGACCTCGACCCTGGGGCACAGGTAGAGTCCGGTTCTACCTGAAGGCCTTATTTGGAAATAGGGTCATCACGGATGGAATTAGTAAATTAAGCTGAGGCCATACTGGGGTAGAGTGGGCCCGTACTCCAGTAGCAGTGGTGACCTTATAAGAAGGGGAGAGGAGGCCCAGACAGACTGCGGGGAGCAGGCCCTGTCACCGCGGAGACTGGAGGACGGCGACAAGCACCAGAAGCTGGAAGAGGCCAGGACGGCTTCGCCCCTTCAGCTTTCAGAGGGAACAGAGCCCTACCCACACCTTGACTTCAGACTTGAAGCCTCCAGGGCTGTGAGGCCATAAATACCTGTTGTTTGAGGCCACCCAGTTTGTGGTACTCAGCCCGAGGGAAGTAAGACACTCAGCTTCAGGACACCGAGAATTCAATTTCTCCTCTTCTTCCCCTGGCTTCCTAACTACCTCCCAGCTCCCGCTGTACCATCTAGAGCAACACTGTCCAATCGAAATGGAATGTGTGCCGCCTGCGGAATTCTAAATTTTGCAGTAGCCACATTAAAAAAATAAAAGAAACAGGAAAAACTAATTTAAGAAAATATTTTTATTCACGTAAACACACCCAAAATATTATCATTTCAGCATGTAATCATTGTTTTTAACCTGCCAATGAGATTCTTTTTTTTCATGGTAAGTTTTCAGCATCTGTTTATCTCAACTTGGACTAGCCACACTTCAAGCGCTCTATAGCCCCACGTGCCCAGGGGCCACGCCATCGGACAGCGCAGCTCTATTCTCAACATAGAGGCCAGAGGGGTGCTTAAAAAGTGGACTGTAGCATGTCACTTCTCTGCTCAGGACCCCCCAAAGTCTTCCCATTTCTCTCAAAGTCAAACTGATGACCACGGTGAACAGGGCTGGCCTGATCTGTCCCCTCCTCCCCAGCTCTCTCAGGGCCTTTGCACATGCTGTTTTCCTTCTGCCTAGGACAGTCTCACCCCAAACATCATCATGACTGGCTTCCTGGCCTCCTTCAAATCTTTGCTTAAATGTCACGTTCTCAGGGAGGCCTGCTCTTATCTTGCAGCACCCCCCACCCACTTGTTCTTCGCAATCCCATTCCCCCCATCCCTGACTGCTTCTCTCCAATGCTCTTATGACTTTCTAATGTATTGTATCATGTTCTTATTTGTTGTGTTTGTTGCCTTTGTCTTCCTTGTTAAAATGTCAGCTCCTGGAAGGGAGAGATTTTGTCTTTTTTGTTCTATCCCCAGAGTTTGGCACAAAATAGGCATTCAACAAACTTTGGCTGGATGGTCAGGTGGATGAATGCATGGATGATGGCCGGCTGGCTGGTTGCATGGTTGAATGGTTGGATGCAGACATACTATGTGCCAGACAGGTAGACGGGGTGTGAAGACATTATTCACACACATATGCATGCTGAGAGAATTGGGAAGTTGGTTGCCTTGTCACTGGAGCAGGGCCCTACATCTCCCCTGGGTGGAGCAGCCACCTTTCCTGGAGAATCCAAGATGAAGCATGGGGTGATGTGGGGGTGAGAAGCCACCCTAAAGAAGCTCATTTCCTCAGGCCAGTTTCTTGTGGCTTGGGAGGGTTTGGGTTGTTTTAAATAGTTGGTGACTTAAACAACAGAAAATCTCCCAGTCCGTCCAATTAATGCTCACAGTTCATTGTTTGTAATTGCACATAAAATTTTATAATGGGAAATGACATGAATTTGCTTTGAAAACTTCCCCCAAGGAGTGGAGTTGGGAAGAAAAGTCCCATTTCTTCTTTCAAGAGATAGGTCCTCTTAGCAAAGAGTTCTGAAAACATTCCCAAGAGATGAATTTATGGGACAGACAGGTGATCTAGAAAGAGCAGGAGCTTCTGGGTCCCCACAGGCCTGGGCTCAAATCCCAGCTCCTCCAGGAGGCCTGGCTGGAATTGGATCCCAGCTCTGAGAACGAACCTAGCAACCATCATTTAGGCAGTGCTATGCCCTTCACACACACGCAGGCTCCCATCAGCCCTGTAAAGCACAAAGGAGTCATGTTGACCTGTTTGCTTTTCTGTGTATTGCTTCTCTCTCCCCTAGGAAGTAAGCTCCGTGAGGGCAGAACCCTAACTCAATCATTGCTGTATCCCCAGTGTCTGCACATAGTAGATGCTCAATAAAAATTCAATGAATGAAAAGTGGCTTATCCAGATGTCTGGCCTGGAGGAGCCCTCAGAGAGGAGGGGCACAGGGAAGGGGACTCTGAGGGTGAGACACAGCAGAGGGGAGGGTCACTGGCACTGCTGCTGCTCCCTGAGGTTGGCTCAGAGACTGCCGAAATGCCTGTTGGCATAGCCTGACTTTAGAACTCCAGGCTGGTCCAGGGCCATCGATACATAGAATGACTTGCACTCCCACCAGTGCAAGGACAATGAAGATCCTGGGAGGAGAAGCTGCTGGGGTGGGGGTGTCATCAGCTGGGCAGGCTCGAGGTGAGCCCCAGCCCCTTCCTAGGGTGCCTCCAGGAAATACCCCCCTTTCATTGCTTTTTTTTTTTTTTTTTTAATTTATTTATTTATTTCTCCTCACCACCACCACCCCAACCTCCCATTGCTTGCACTCACTGTCTGCTCATTGTGTGCTCGTCTTCTTTTTAGGAGGCACCAGGAACTGAACCTGGGACCTCCCATGTGGGAGGGAGGTACCCAATGACTTGAGCCACCTCTGCTCCCTGCTTGTTGTGTCTCTCATTGTGTTTCCTTGTTGTTCTCTTTTGTTGAGTCATCTCATTGTGTCCTCTCATTGCATCAGCTCGTTGTGCCAGCCCGCCATGCCAGCCCACCACATCACCTCGTCTTCTTTAGGAGGCACCAGGAAATGAACCTAGGACTTCCCATGTAGTAGGCAGGCACCCAGCTGCTTGAGCCACCTCCGCTTCCCCCCTTCATCACTCTTTGGGAGTCTCCATGGCAGCAGTAAAAATCTGTGAATTCCAGAATGTTAGTGCTGGGAGGAAAACTGAGGCCCAGAGCAAGGAACATCTGGCCCGGCTCCCAGGAAGTCCTTGGGGACACAGAGGAGTTTGCTTAGGGGAAAGTCTGCACCTCAAAACCTCTGCCACTGTCATTTTTGAGTCTCTAGATAGAATAAAACAAATGGAGAAATGCCCAAACTGGGTTTCAAAAAGTATGGGGTATTGTAAACATGGGGCATTGAACAACTGACACTTTCATACATTCAAAAATGATCAGGTAGTGCAGCCATGCTCTTCAGAAGATAATTACAGTATTTAGAAAAAGTATTGGGAAACGGATGTGGCTCAAGAGCTTCGGCGTCCGTCTACCATATGGAGGGACTGGCGTTCGATACCCGGGACCTCCTGGTTAAAAAAAAAAAAATGAAAAAGTATTCACTCACATGCCCTGCAGAGGTGGCCTGGGAAAGGATGGATGTCATTACAGGGTGGGCGTAGGCTTCTGTCTTTATTCCTGCCAGTGGGTCTCTGTGACTGCGTGGACAGGTTCGCTGCGAGAGACCTCAAAGCCTGAAGTGCGGCCTTTTGTGGGTGGTAGACAAAGACCCAGCGGCCTCCTGGCATGTGTCAGGGAGTTCAGGGTGGGGGTCCCAGGTGGAGGAGTGACTAATCTCTCTGAGCCTCAGTTTTCTGACCTCAGGAATGGGCACGCTTCTTCAGACGTTTTACAGCGATCCAAAGAACACACATCTGTAGGCAGGACTGGGCCAGCGTGCAGACACACGGGAAGGCAGGGTGAGTTCAGGTGGGGCCTATCAGGGAAGAGTCAGGCTGGAAACCAAATATCAAGGAGGGGACTGGCTGGTGGAAGGGTGGGTATTGGGGAGGAGAAGCGGCTGAGCGAAGGCCCGGTGGCCTGACCGTGTCTGCTGTGGGTGCCCGGAGGAGCTGGCCCCAAAGACAGGCCCAGGAATCCAGAATTCACTCTTACCTGGCTTTTGCCTGCCCTGGGAGGGTTTTTAAATCTTTAGATCTTAAGGAGAAATGGCCCAGTGGACTTTTGCTAAATCCTCAGCCTTGCTTCCTCTTCCCTCCTCCAGAAACCAGGCCTCCCTTCCCTCTGGTAATCTCCATAGCTCACTTATAAATTATGAGCACATTCATTTGCATGTCAGAAGCTGGGCCAAGAAATTAGATAAAATTGATCCACCGCAATTTATTCTCTCTATTTTTCCAAGAAACGGCCGCCCTCCCATGTTTTATTCATGGAGACACCCAGCTCCCTCTTTTATCTCCAACCCTCAGTAACATTTTCAATTTACTCAATTTATAGCTGCAAGACGCCCTTGGGCTGGGCAGGCGGGGAGGCCACCCAGAAAGGTCCACGGCGCACGGCTCCCGCACGGGCTCTGGGGTTCTCAGCCAGGCAGACACTCTGAAGCGAGACGGAAGGTGGTTCCAGCAAGATCTCTCCAGCCCTGGGCTGGGGAGAAAGGTTTCCAGGGGCAGCTTGCAAAGAAGCAGCTAAGCGCTAATGAGGGGGCCTCTTCTCTGCGGTGAGCCACACGGGGGAGCTGGGGTCCCTGCTGAGTTTGGAGGAGCTTCTGACAGCTGCTGGTGCCTCGGCGAGGGGGGTGGGCGTGCCTTTGGCCTGACACGAGGGTCGCCTGTTCGGGAGAGAGACGCCTGCCTCTGTCAGCCCTTCCTGTCTCTCCACTCGCCAGAAACACTTCCCCCAAAGAGAGAAGCTGAAACAGGATATTTTTGCATCTTTGGTGTCTCTATGAGAAAAGAGCACAGGATTTCTGAAAGGCACGTAAAGAGTTTGGTTTGCTTTTTTGTAACCAGAGTCATTTCCCTCCAAAAGGTACAAGTTCGAGTGAGTCTGTTTCTCTGAGGGTGGTTTCGGCATTCTCAGAGACCAAAGCCTACCCAGCGAGCCACCAGGGTCCCTGTCTCCAGAGCAGATGTCATAAGCCCAAATTCCCTGCCTGACCATGCAGGCAATCCCAGGTGGTGTGAGGTATCAGAGCATACTGGGGGGCTGCGGGGAACAGGAGAGGGTCCTTCTAGAGGGGCAGCCTTGTCTCCAGACAATTGCTGCCCGGAGGAAATAATGCAAGCCTGGTGTCACCAGAGCTTCATGTGTCTCAAGAGCTTCCAAAAGTCCAGATCACATGCGAATTCTAAGTTCCAAGATTGGTTCATTTGCTTTAAAAACACTGTCACAGGGAAGCGGCTATGGCTCAATCAGTAGGGCTCCTGTTTACCATATGGGAGGCCCCGGGTTCGGTTCCCGGGGCCTCCTGGTGGGGGCAGGCCCGCCCGCACGGCGTGGTTAGCTGACCCAGCGAGCACAAGCAGCAAGGGGGGGATAAATGAATAAATAAATTAAAAATAAATAAAAAAATAAAAACACTGTCACCCAACAGCCTATAACCATGGGAGAGAGTTCAGCTGGGATCCGCCATCCACGCTAGACTGCTGGCTCTCTCTGAGAGTTGGCTCTTTGTATTATTTGTCTCTGTGTGGCCCAGTCTTGTGCCCGGCATACACTAGGTGCTCAATAAATATGCAGGGCCTTACACATAAGTTGGACCCCACCTATGGCAGAGGCTACACTTTACCTACCCCAACATCCATTCCTCCTTTCCTTTTTGAGTTATCAAACCTTGATTTTTAGCTGATCATACTGTTTCCTGGCATAAAAGATATTTTTCAGCTTCCCAGCTAGGGACTATATTCCCAGCCAAAAAGTGAGCATAACTGTTGGATGGGACTTCTGGGAAGGATGTTTAAAGGGAATTGTGGGGCGGATGTGGCTCAAATGGTTGGGTGTCCATCTCCCATATGGAGGGACCTGGATTCGATCCCCGGGACCTCCCAGTAAAAATCAAGAAAAATATAGAAGGAGCATGGGCCCCCAGGCCTCGCGTGTGGGTGCTCTGTCAGGTTCCATTGAGCCACACAAGATGATGACGTAACAGGAAACTGACACAAGGGAGAGCCAAGATGAGATGCACCAAAAACAAAGAACAAGGTGGCACAGGTGGCAGGACACCTCTCTCCCACATCGGAGGTTCCCAGGATTGAATCCCAGTGAAGACAGGAGGAGAAGGATGAGAAGAGAAACAGACACAGAGAATTGCCCAGCGAATGGACACAAAACAGCAATAACGGGAGGAGCGGGGGTTAAAATGGATAAAAATAAATAAATAAATCTTTTTAAAAAATAAAATAAAGGGAACTGTGGCAGTTTGATATTATTTATGAATTCCAAAAAGAGATATCGATTATGTTTGTAAACTGGTCTGTTCCTCTGGGCATGATCCCCTTTGATGGTATTAGATTCAGCTGAGATGGCTTTGATTAAATACGTTAAGATTAGGGTTTTGATTCGAACACGTCATTAGGGTGACTCAGTTTGAGTCCCCGTCCCCTTTGTGGGCTATATAAATAGATGCTCAATCAAGGAGACACACAGAAGTAGATGCACAGAAGAAATACACAGAGGAAGAGAGCTCCACAGACATGGCAGAGGAGAGAGCTTTGATCCTGCAGCCCTGGGGAGAGAGATGAGCCATTCACCTGATAGTTTACAGCTGACCTTGTGAAGAGACCAGAACAGCTGAGCCAGAAAGAAACAAGTCCTCCAGCCTACAGCTGAGATTGGAAGAAGCTGGGCCCATGGAGTCTTAAGAGAAAGAGGAAGGCTGAACCCTTGCAGACATCACCCGCCATCTGGCTTCAACACATGACAATGACTTTGGGTGAGAAATCAACCTTGAGTTGGACTCTTTAGGGCCTTGTATCTATAAGCTTTTATCCCAAATAAATACCCTTTATAAAAGCCAACAGATTTCTGGTGCTTTGATCAGCACCTCTTTAGCTGATAAATACAGGAACTGACACAGCTGGGAGAAGCATTTTGCTCTTTTGCCTTTCTACGTTCCTGTAGGCCTGGTAGTGATGGCTGGAGCTCTGGCAACCATATTGGACCTTGAGGATGGAAGCAGATGCTGAGACTGGTTGGGGCAGAAAAGAAAGAGTCTGGGTTACTGATAACAGCAGAGCTGGCCTACTATCCTGAGCTGTCTACATCTGGATTTTTTTTTTCAAGAGAGAAATAAACTTTACCTTCTTCAAGCTACTATTATCTTGAGGTTTTCTGTTATATACAGCTGAACCTAATCCTAGCTTATATACCGTCTTCCAGAGTGTGACTGCCCAGGATCACTTCTATCTTGCAGAGCCCAGGGAGGGAAGGAGAATATCCAATCCATTAGATTTACCCTTTGCAAGCAAGTCCCATAGAATGCGTTGAAGGGAAGGAAACTAAAGCTGGTTTGTGGACCCTCTGGGACCCTTCTGGGTCCTCTGTTAACAGGAGACCCAGGGAAGCCACTATCTTTCGTAGGAACACCAAATGACTCTCGACATTCCAAGTTTGCTAAGAATGGAGAGAGGATTGTTGGGGGGAAAACACCTTCATATCTAGTATCCCGGGAGCCTAGTACAGAAGCCATTGCATGGACCCCTTCCCCAATATGGTATTCAGTCCCCTTGGAGGAAACAGGCCCAGCTCCTTCCTCTCACCACATGCGGAGCTGTGAGCCCTGCTTCAGAAGGGCTGCACCGTCTAGGCTACAGCCCAGAACCTGCATTTCTCTCTCCATTCCCTGCCAGCACCTGTGCATGACAAAGCTCCCTAGGACCTGCAACTAGAGAGCAGGAGGCTCAGATCCCATCCTCTGAAACATAACATCCTCTGAAATATAAAAGGCCCATGGCACAGAGGCTTTGGAAGAGGCCCAGACCTCTGAGGGTCCTGCCCAAGTCTCAGCTTCACACTAGGTGTGTGACCTTGAGCTTGTTATCGGTTTGGGCTGCAAGTAACAGAAGACCTAACACAAAATGGCTTAATCAATGAGAACAGGTATTTTTTTCCTGAATAACCAGAGGCTGCCAGGTAGGGCAGCTCCAGGCTTGGTTAATTCAGCAACTCAACAACATCACCAAGGAGCAGATTCCTTTTATGTTTCTGCCCTGCTATCAGTGGCCCCCATTTTTTGCACACCCCTTCATCCATGCCCTTTACAGTGCCCACCCCCTGAACACTGGGCTCATCCATGCAACACGTTCCGACCCATGAGATGTTAACACGTGTATGCAGGCAGAGTCTGGAAATGGGCATGCCCGTTGGGTCTTGTCATTTGCAACTCTGCCTTCGCCCTGAGAACTTCTTGTAGGATGACAGACATGTGGAGCAAAGTTGAGCCAGCCAAGATCATCTGCTTCCAGTCATGTGAACAATAAATTCTTCTTACTAAATGACTCTGAGGTTTTGAGGTTATTTCTTATGCAGCGCTATTGTGGCACTAGATAACTGATACACGTCCTCAGCATGTTGGCGTGCACCTTAGGCTGATTCTCCTCATAGCTCCAGGATGGCTACTGCAGCTCCAGGAGTTACATCATGGTCAACAATGACCAGAGGCAATAAATAAATAAAGAAAAGAAAAGAAAAAAGAAAAAGGAAAGGGAGGTGGTGGTGGTGGAGTATTCCTAGCTTGGGTCCTTTCATCAGAGTAAGGAAAACATCCCCACCAGCCCCCAGCAGACATCTCCTAAGGCAGCATTGCATCTTGTGCCCGATGCAGCTCACACCATGGACAGATGCAAAATAAGGTTTTGGCTGAGGAAGAGCTTGTAAACAGTCAGCAAAGCAAAGCCGTGAGCCTGTTAGCTGGGGGTCCCTGTCTTTCCCCTACCCTTCGTTTTGGTTCAGTCAGGGACAAAAACAAAGCGTTCCCAGGCTAAGAGCCTTGTTTCTGCGGGTCCCTGACATAACACCTTAATTTAGAAGTTCCCCAGAGAACTTCCTCACAGGAACCACTGCAGCGCTGCCTGAGGCGTTCAGATGCCCTTCCCTCTGCAAGTGGAGTCCAAGGCGGCCACTGGCCTGGAGGCCACTCTCAGTACTGACGTGGAGATGCTACCGAGGTGGAGCTAAAGTGAGAAAGTCCAGAACGGTGTGTAGGCAGAAGCATGGGCACGGGGCACACATCCCAGGCACCCACTTAAGAACCTGGGGAGAGTGGTTGTTCCAGGGAGAGGAAAGGAGAAACAGGGACGGGAAGGAAACTTCTGCTGTATCTCGGGGCCTTTTGTACTGTTCAAACATTTTCCTCACATGAGTGTTTTACCGTTTAAAATAAATAGATCCATTCTCGGTATGGGGTTTGTATTATTTTTGCAACGGTCCTGTAAGTTTGGAATTATTTCAAAATAAAAAACCTAAGGAGTTTAAAAAAAACAAAAAGCCTAGTGAAACTGAATTGTATACTTGGAAGTGGTTAAAAAGGGAAATTTTATGTTGAAAATGCTTGTGGTGATATATGTTATCACCACAAGCATTTTCCAAGATAAATAAATTGATTTGTTTTCCAAGTGTTCTGACCCTCCCCTCCTCAGCTACGTTTAAGCTTCTCTGTGGGTGGGTAGGGAGGGTCACCCCCATTGCAGAGAAGAGGAGGCGGGTCCCAGAGAAGCTGAGTGACTGGCCCAAGGGCCCCCAGGCCGGTTCCAGCGGCGCTAGGCCCAGGCTCCAGGCCCAGCCTCCGCTCTCAGTCTGAAGGGCTTCCAGCCGTGGCGCCTCAGTTCCCTGCGCGTGAGGCCCCGTCTGGCCGGTCCCCTGCTGCCAGCAGCCTGGCCTGCAGGCGCCCCCCAGTCTGGACATCTGGGGCTGAGAGGGTCCACGCGGACCTCACTGAGTAGGCTCAGCAGAGACCTCCACCTTCCTGCCAACCCTGTTCCCATCACTGTGCATTGCTTGTAAAATATATTCTTAAAACGCCTGTCATCTTTTATCTGATTCTTAAAATTGATTTTCCTTTTGGATGACATGCGATATGAGCTGGCTGCTCAATGATCTCTTTATCAGCCACAGGCTCGGGGCAAGATATTCACGGCCCCCTGCCCAGCAATCTGGGAGAAGATCTGAATTCGACCAGGATGCGGGGTGGTGATGGATGGTCCGGAGGCCTTCCAAGGGACCAGTGGCAGCGCGGCTGAAGGAGAGCCAAGACCCAAGAGGGAGCAAGCCCCAGTGCGCACTGAGCAGCTCCCTGAGTCGGGGTCTGCAAGGGGTACCGTCATCCCAGCCCAGCGAGGTCGCCCTAAGGCCGCTCCAGGTGCTCTCCCTGGATCCAGCACCAGTCACAGGGAGGGGCCATGGGGTGCCAGGGGAGATGGGCTCTGGGGGGAATCACTGGTTCCTGCAACAGATACTTGGTGAGGGTCTGTTATGTGCCGGGCACTGTTTTGGGAGCTATGGATACATCAGAGAACAAACCAGAAAAAAACATCTGCCCTGGGGTGACGGGCCCTTGAAACAGGCTGGCCAGAGAAGGCCTCAGTGACAAGAGCACACAGGGCCCGGGGGGACCTGTGTGTCTAGACTGGGGTTGGGGGAAGCCCAAAGTCCTGCAAAAGGGTGGCCCTTGTGTCAGGTGCCTTCTCATGGTCACGTGCTGTGTGAGTGGGGCTGACCCTGTAGGATGGGGGGGCCTTCCCACGGCTCCTTTCACTCTTGCCCCACCCCCCAGAGCATAGTTTGCAGACACTCCTGCTCCTGTCAAACAGGACATTCTCTTTGCCTTGCTATTGTGGGTTTATTTGTTTTCAGTGCATTTGAACTTTATTATTCTTCTTTTAAAATTTATGTATATCTGCTTACCTTCAATGGTCTTATTAAAATGTTTCTGTCTGATCCTTTTTTTTTTTTAACAAATCAATTTTATTGATACATATTAATAAAGCATACAACTTATCCTAAGTATACAATCAATGGTATTTGGTAAAAGCGCATAGTTGTGAATTTATCACTTCAATCATTATTAGAGCATTTTCATTATTTCATTAATAATAATAGACAAAAAACAGAAAAACAAAATTCTTCACCTCTCAGTCTGTTTCCCCTGTTGTACATAGCTGCTATTTCTGGCTATTCTTGCACAATTATTTATTTATTTACTTATTAAGCAGTTTTATTGAGACATATTCACATACCATACAATCTATCTAAAGTGTGTAATCAATGGCTTTTAGTATAATCACAATGTTGTGCATTCATCATCACAAAAGATTTTAGAATTATTTAATTACTCCAAAAAAGAAAAACTCCACACTCCTTAGCATGCCTTCCCTAGCCCTACATAACCGCTAATCAAATTTCATCTTTATAAATTGATTTATATTTACATTTTATATAAATGGAATCATACAATATGTTACACAATATATTTAGTTCATAGTAACTGAATCATATTTTGTGTCTGGCTTGCTTCACTCAACATAATGTCCTCTAGGTTTATCCACGTTATCATATGTTTTATGACTTCCTTTCTTCTTACAGCTGCATAATATTCCATCGTCTGACTACACCACAGTTTGTTTATCCATTCATCTGTTGATGGACACCTGGGTTGTTTCCAGCTTTTGGCAATGATGAATAATGTTGCTATGAACATAGGTGTGCAGATGTCTGTTCGTGTCACTGCTCTCAGTTCTTCTGGGTATATACCCAGTAGTGGTATTGCCGGGTCACGTGGCAAGTCTATATTCAACTTCTTTAGGAACTGCCAAACAGTCCTCCACAGTGGCTGTACCATTCTGCATTCCCACCAACAGTGAATAAGTGTTCCTATCTCTACACATCTTCTCCAACACTTATAGTTCTCTTTTTAATCGTAGCCGTTCTAATAGGTGGGAAATGATATCTCATTGTAGTTTTGATTTGCATTTCCCTAGTCATTAGTGATGTTGAACATTTTTTCAAGTGTTTTTTTACCGTTTGTATTTCTTCTTTGGACAATTGTCTATTCAAGTCTTTTGACCATTTTTTAATTGAGTTGTCTTTTTATTGTTGAGTTGTAACATCTCTTTATATATCATGGATATATTGGACATGTGATTTCCAAATATTTTCTCCCATTGAGTCGCCTGCCTTTTCAACCTTTTGACAAAGTCCTGTGAGGTGCAAAAGGGTTTAATTTTGAGGAAGCCCCATTTATCTATTTTTTCTTTCATTGCACATGCTTTGGATGTAAGGTCCAAAAACCTACCATCTACCACAAGCTCTTTAAGATGTTTCCCTACATTGTCTTCTAGTCGTTTTATGGTCCTGCCTTTTATATTTAGGTCTTTTTTTTTTTTACCGGGAGGTCCTGGGGATCGAACCCGGGTCCCTCCATATGGGAGATGGACGCCCAACCAGTTGAGCCACATCCGACCCCTATATTTAGGTCTTTGATCCATTTTGAGTCGATTTTTGTATAGGGAGTGAGATAGGGGTCCTCTTTCATTCTTTTGGTTATAGATATCCAGTTCTCCCAGCACCATTTATTGATGAGATTGTTTTGTCCTGTTAACACAGACTTCGTAGGTTTGTCAAAAACCAGTTGACCATAGAGGCGAGGGTTTACTTCTGGATTTTCAATTCTATTCCACTGATTGATGTGTCTATCTTTATGCCAGTACCATGCTGGTTTGACCACTGTAGCTTCATAATATGTTTCAATGTCAGGCAGTGAAACTTCTCCCACATAACTCTTCTTTTTTAGAATGCCTTCGGCTATTCAGGTGTACTTTCCCTTCCAAATGAATTTGGTAATTGCATTTTCTATTTCTGTAAAGTAAGCTGTTGGAATTTTGATTGGTATTGCATTGAATCTATAAATCAGTTTGGGTAGGATTGACATCTTAATGATATTTAGTCTTCCAATCCATGAACACAGAATGTCTTTCCATTTGTTTAGATCTTCATTGATTTCTTTTAGCATTGTTTTGTAGTTTTCTGCATATAAGTCCTGACTTCTTTGGTTAAATTGATTCCTAGGTATTTGAGTCATTATAAATGGAATTTTTCCCCTGCTTTCCTCTTTAGATTGTTCAATACCAGTGTACAGAAACATTACTGATTTTTGCATGTTGCCACTTTGCTGAACTCATTTATTAGCTCAAGCAGCTTTGTCGTAGACATTTCAGAATTTTCTAAATATAGGATCATTTAGAAAATTGATCATCTGCAAATAATGAAAGTTTTACTTCCTCTTTTCCTATTTGGATACCTTTAATTTTTTAAAAGTTTAAAAGTTTATTATTTTTCCCCTGAGATGGCTCCCTCACCAATTTGCTCGTTGTTTGCACTCGTCGTCTCGTTGTTTTTTTTTTTTTTTTCTCGTTGTCTGCTCATTGCCTGTTTGTTTTTTCTTTAGCAGGCACTGGAAACCGAACCCAGGACCTCCCAGGTGGGAGGCGAGTGCTCAACTGCTTGAGCCACATCCGCTCCAAAAGTTTATTATTGAGCAATGTTTAAGACGACCAATTTCCTATAACAGCCCAGATTTTTATTTTAATTTTCTTGAAAAAAAAAATCATCACATGTGGCAAAAATTTTTCTACCCAGCACCAGTGGGCTGGGGTGGGAACACTCCAAACTTCATTTGGAGCTCTCACTCTCCAGGGACCCACTGTCCCCATTCAGCCCTCAGGACTCATCTGCGTGGCCGCCTAGCGCCTATAGCCATTTGATCTGCAGCCCTGACTTAAGGGTTTGTCCAGGGTTCCAGAGGAGCTGGTGGGTGCCAGAACAAAGCACCCACCTTCCCGCTGCTTTCTGTCACTGCTCCCCATTAGCTCTGACCTGCCACCTACGGCCTCCCTGGGCAGACATGAGAAGGGTAGGCTCCCAGTGACACTCTTTCTGGTTTACAGTTGCTTCAAGTCCTCTAATCCCTTCTCATGAGCCATGAAAATCTAATTTATTCAAAAGTCTTTCCTGAACACAGGGAGGGATGAAGACCCCAGGCTAAGCTCAGGATTTAGGAAGCAGGGACTACATTTATTCCTCTTGGTGTCCCTGGGGCTGGAGTGGCTCAAAGGACCAGTCTGTACGGAGACAGAGCACTTGAGAGGGGCCAAGGCCTGCTTGACGAGAGGATCCCAGCCCTGTCCAGGAGACGGGACAGCCCTCCCTCTGGCCAGGGCTTCCAGGAAGAGGCTAGCAGTGGGAGCCGCGGCAGTGCATGGGAATTGTGGGGCTAGGGACTCTACTTTGGCAGGAAGGTGGGCTTGGGAGACAAGTGAAGGAGGGTGGGGTGGGTGGGCCGGGAGAAGCAAAGCCCCAGCTATGTATTTGCCTGCTTGGGCTTGGGAGGGCCCCAGCAGCCAGATGAGCTCAGGCTGTGTGGAAGACCCTAGATCTGTGGTAACTGAAGAAGGTGCATTTTCTGATGCCAGGTATTTTCCAGGGAGGGAAGGGGGCAGGGGGAGAGGGCTCAGATATGGCTCAGGTACCAAGCCCTGCCCTCAGAGGAGGCCGCCCCTCGTTGCTTCCTTCCTGCATCAGGTGGACAGGTGTGTGGGGCACCTACTGTGCACAGGGGTGCAGCAGGGAAGCCAGCAACCGGTGGCGACCCAAAGGAGCAGTGACACCTGTGACCACACCGAGCAGGGGGACGTGATGCGGCAGTCACTCGTGAGCTGACCCTTGAAGGAAGGGTTGGCCGGAGCAGCAAAGCAGAGCCCAGAGGCAAGCCCAGGGTTCCAGAGCCCGACTCCTAGGAGGGGGGAGTGGGTGGGAGGGAGGAGGCGGGAAAGCTGTGAAGCAGAAAAGGTGGGTGGGCCCTCATGGAGGTGTGAGAAGGCCAGGAGTCTGTTCTGAGACCCTAAGGTCGCAGACAGACTTTATTCGTTTATTTATTTTTTTAAATTGACTTTTATTTTTTCTTTTGGTGTACAGTTCTATGAGTACCCCCCCACACTTGCTGTCTGTGTCCATTCGCTGGGTGATCTTCTGTGTCTGTTTCTTGCCTTCTCTTCACATTTTTCTCCTCCAGAGAAAATCCCAGGCTTCACTGGGATTCGATCCTAGGGACCTCCAATGTGGGAGAGAGGCACCCTGTCACTTGTGCCACCTCAGTTCCTGATTTCTGGCTCGTCTCGCCTTGACTCTCCCCTGCATCTCTCTTTTGTCGCGTCATCCTCTTGCTGTGTGGCTCATTACGTGTCTGCGTGGGCCTGGCTCGCCCACTTCCCTTTTTTTTACCAGGAGGTCCCAGGGATCAAACTTGGGTCCTTCCATATGGTAGATGGATGCCCAACCCTTGAGTGCCACATCTGCTTCCCCGTGGACAAACTTTAAACAGGGATTAAGGGTGATGTGCTGGGCAGCGGTAATGCTGCTTCTTCCTCTTCTTCTTCTTCTATTTATTTATTTATTTGGTTATTGTGCATGTATATTAAGATAATGTACATAAAAGGGATGAAAGTTCTTAGTTATATTTATTACTATCTTAAATTTATTTTTCCCTGATGAGTGTATTTGTTTATTCTTCTATCTATCCCCAAATAGTTATTGGTATCTACAAACCAGTCTTTTTTATTGTAAAAGCCTCTGAAAGTCAAGAAAATTGAACCAAAAATTGTTCAAGGAAGGAAGACTTTTTAAATCAGCATCTTTGGTTCACGATGCACACACACCCCACTGCAATTATGTTGCATGCTTCTCTTTAACTTGGCTTACATTCCTAAGTATGGAGTGTGAAATACGCAGAAGGCTTGATCAGGCTAAATGCAGAATTGTACAATATCATTCAGATGAAAGAAACAAGAGGACAGAAAAGAGAAATAACATTGTTCATAGCTATTTTGTGCCACTAAATAATCTAAAGAAAACAAGCAAACCACAAGCAAACTAAAAGAAAGAAAACCTAAGAATTTAACATAGGCATTTCCCCCTTCCTTACCAGGTGAGGATATGGAAACGTGTCAAGTTTAAGTAGACAAATATCACACAACTATTAAATGGCCATTTTTCAGAATTTAAACTAACTCACATTGGACTGAATCCTAACCCTCGTCTTTGCATATGTGATGACTCTGTCAGAATTAAGTATGATTCAGAGGTGAAATGTTGTGGAGTTTCCTTCCTTTTGACCATTTCTCATACTCTCATATTTATTTCTTTATGTTGGCACTTACCCACATGCAAGGCATCAGGAGTTAAGTGACAAATGTGGGCAGTTGCCATTCTCTTCCCCTTCCCTTTCTTTTCTCTTTAGCGCTCCAATTCTCTGCCTCCCTTACCTTGAAACCCCATTTTATCACGACTTTTGTTTTCTGTGCGTTTTTTAAATGGACATTTGGACTGTTTCATTTGGGAGCTATTTTAAATAATGCCACTCTAAACGTTCTTGGATATATTGTTTGGTGCACATATATATGTGTGTCTGTTTGAGATTGAACAAAAAACATTTAGAGTTCTCTTTATGTTCTGGATATATGCTCTTTAAAAAAAACTTATAAACACTCTCCCTAGTCCCTTTACTCCACAGCCCTCTCCCCCTCCGCCAGTAACCTCTAATCTGTTTTCTATCTCTGTGAATTTGCTATTTCTAGTCATCTCTTATAAGTGATAGCATACAATTTTTATCTTTATGTGTCTTGCTTGTTTCACTGACATAATATTTTCAAGGTTCTTCCATGTTGCAGCATGTCTCGTAACTTCATTTTTTCTTATGGCCAAATAAATATTCCATTGTGGGTATGTATCACTTTTTGTTTATCCTTTCATTTGTTGATGGACATTTGCCTTGCTTCCAGCTTTTGGCTATTGTGGATAATGCTACTATAAACATTGTTGTACAAGTATCTGTTTGTGACCCTGTTTTCACACTCTGGATATATACCTAGAAGTGGTATTGTCAGGTCAAATGGTAATTCTACATTTAACTTTTTGAGGAACCGCCATATTGCTTTCCATAGTGGCTGCACATTTTACATTCTCACCAATAATGCATTAGAGTTCCAGTTCCTCCACATCCTCTTCAACACTTATTTTCTGGTGTTTTGGTTTTTTTTTAACAAATCAATTTTATTGATACATATTAATAAAGCATACAGTTCATCCAAAGCGTACAATCAATGGTATTTGGTATAATCACATAGTTGTGCATTCATCACTTTATTCATTATTAGAACATTTTCATTATTTCAATAATAATGATAATATGCTTTGGGTTTTTTTTGAGGGTTTTTGTTTTGTTTTGTTTTTTAATAATAGCCATTCTTGTGGGTGTGAAGTAGTATCTCATTGTGGTTGTTTTTTTTTAATTATTTTATTTTATTTTATTTATCTATTCATTTATCCCCCCTTGCTGCTTGTGCTCACTGTGTCCATTTGCTGTGTGTTTTTCTGTGTCTGCTTGTCTCCCCTTGTTGGGTCGTCCTGCTGCATCAGCTCACCGCACCATGTAGGCTGGCTTGCCTTCACCAGGAGGCCCCGGGAACCGAACCCGGGGCCTCCCATGTGGTAAATGGAAGCCCTATCAGTTGAGCCACATCCGCTTCCCTCTCATTGTGGTTTTAATTTACATTTCCCTAATGGCTTACGATGATGAACATCTTCCATGTGTTTATCAGACATTTGCCTATATTTAGAGAAATGTCTATGCAAGTCCTTTGTCCATTTTTTAATTGGGTTGTTTTTCTTTGTTATTACATTGTAAAAGTTCTTTATATATTCTGGATATTAAACCCTTATCCAATATATGGTTTGCAACTATTTTCTCCCTTTCTGTATGTTTTTTTTTACTTTCTTGATAATTTCCTTCAAAGCACAAGTTTTCGATTTCGATGAAATCAAATTTATCTATCGTTTCTTTTGCTGCTTGTGCTTTTGGTGTCATATCTCAGAATCCATTGCCAAAGACCAAGCCATAAAGATTTGCCCTTAGGTTATCGTCTTTTTTTTTTTTCCTAATTCTTACTGGTTTATTGAGGGGTGAAGTGAGTGTATTGGCCCCGATGTGAAACATCTGGAGTATAACTGGCCACAGGCATTGCCAGATTCAAGGCTCAGATGATGTCAGCACAGCTCATTTTTCTCCACTCTGTACTGGTTTCATGATCAGATTCTACTGAGTGGCCGTAGGCAGCTCAGAGCTCAAATGATGTCGAAACTCAGTTTCCCTTCATCCTCAGGTTCCACGGAGCAGCTTGCTACCTGCTGCAACCTCTGCTCCACACAGATGCAAAGCCAGCAGTGAAGAGTGAGGCTTCTTCCAAAGAATTCTTCCCCCAAAATTCTGAGATTTCCTCTTGATTAGACTTGCTGAAGCCACATGCCCACTCCTGACATCTTCCAGACGCATGGGGCCTGCCAGTCTTCCAGTTTTGAGGCTGAGAAAAACGTCCAAATCAAAGCATCATCAGGTTTCTCCCCAAAGACAGGCTGCCGGCAATCCTGGATTCCTCTTTTACATGGTGTATTAGTCAGCCAAAGGGGTGCTGATGTAAATTACCAGAAAGTTGTTGGCATTTATAAAGGGGATTTATTTGGGGTAGAAGCTTACAGTTACCAGGCCATAAAGCATAAGTTACTTCCCTCACCAAAGTTTGTTGCCACATGTTGGAGCAAGATGGCTGCTGGAATCTGCCAAGAGTGCAGGCTTCCTGGGTTCCTCTCTTCCTGGGGCTTGCTTTTCTCCAGGCTCAGGCTTGCTCCTCTCCACAAGGCCAGCTGTAGACTATCAGGCAAACGGCTCATCTCTTTTCCCGGGCCTTCTCTCCTTCCTCACAACCAAGCTCCTCTGTGTGCTTACTTCCCTGGACTCCAGCATTAAAAAACTCCACAACAGAACTCCACCTCTGCCCTTTGCCATGTCTTTTATCTCTGAGTCCCCACCCACCAAGGGGACTCAACGCCCTACTGACCTGGCCCAATCAAAGCCTTCATCACTATTTAATCAAGTAAAAGTAAAACCTTTGAATCTAATACTTTCTAATATGCCCAGAGGAAAAGACCAGTTTACAAACATAATCCAATATTTCTTTTTGGAATTCACCCATAATATCAAACTGCTACATATGGCAAGGCACATGATGGTGTCTGCTGGTCTCTCTCTTCTCTTCCCGGTTTCCTTGCTTCAGCTTCTGGCTCCCTCTGGCTTTCTCTCATTCTCTCTCTGTCTTAATCCCCGTGGACAGACTGGTTGGAGAGTCGCACTTTGAGCAGTGCTGGCCAGGCCTGTCCAGTCTCTCACTGGCTCTGTCAGGCCTACCAGACCTGGTGCCACAATTTTGTCCCCTGCAAGGAGAACTAGCCGAGGTGCAGGATGGGGGCTGGGATTCAGCCTGAGCTCTGCTCTGTGGCTGCACTCTCATCAGTTTCCTAACCTGCAAAGGGCAGATTGAATGGTATATCATATGCAGAATGCTCAATACGACGCCTGGGCACAGCAGCAGTTCAACCTAGAGATGATGTGGGATCATTGATTCAACTACTACTGTGCCCCAGGCATCCCACAAAGCATTCTCCACATCTGGCTCAATCAGCAGCCAGGTTATCTTCTAAGAGTTTTATAATTCTAGCTCTTATATTTAGATCCTTAATCTGTTTTGAGTGGATTTTTTTTTTTAAGGAGGTACCAGGTTTTGAACCCAGGACCTGGAACATGCATAGCAGGTGCTAAACCACTGAGCTACACCCACTCTGCCATTTTGAGTGGATTTTTAAAAAATATTTTTTTATTACAGAAGTTGTGAACTTACAAAACAATCATGCACATGTGTAAAATTCCCATAAAACATCCCTTCACCAACACACCCCACTGTTGCAGAACATTTGTTACAGATTAAGATAATATCATTAGACTATTACCACTAACTATGGTCCATTTGGCATGTTTTTTCCATACCCCCCTATTATTAACACAGTACATCTTTGGTATTGATGTGAGACTATTATAGTATTGCTGTTAACTATCGTCCATAGGTTACATTTATTGTATTTTTCCCATGCTTCTCCACATTCCCACCACCTGCAATAGTGGACATATATCCGTTCCAGTTCACAGAAGGACCTTCTTGCATTTGTACTATTCACCAAAATTCTCATCCACCTCTGGGTTCACTGTGTTATTCAATCCCTAGATTATTCTTGTGAGCAGATTTTTGTATATGATGAGTAACGGGTCTAATCATCTTCTGCATGTGGATATCCAGTTTCCCCAACACCATTTGTTGAAGAAACTATTCTTTCCCTGTTGCATGTACTTAGTGCCCTTGTAAAAAAAAAAATCAATTGGCCATAGATGTTTGGGTCTACTTTTGGACTCTCAGATATGTTCCACTGATCTATTGTCTCCCTTTGTGCCAGTTCCACATTGTTTTTTTTTTTGTTTTTTTTTAAAGATTTTATTTATTTATTCATTTATCCCCCCTTTGCTGCTTGTGCTCACTGTGTCCATTTGCTGTGTGTTTTTCTGTGTCTGCTTGTCTCCCCTTGCTGGGTCGTCCTGCTGCCTCAGCTCACTGCACCGTGTGGGCTGGCTTGCCTTCACCAGGAGGCCCCGGGAACCGAACCCGGGGCCCCCCATATGGTAAACGGGAGCCCCACTGACTGAGCCACATCCGTTTCCCTCCACATTGTTTTGATTACTGTCACTTTGTAATGCAGTTTGAAATTGGGGAGTGTAACTAATCTAACCCATTTTACTTTTTCAAGATTGTTTGACTATTTGGGCCCCTTGTGGTTCCATGTAAATTTGAGGATTGTTTTTTTCCATTTCTGAAAAAAGAAAAAGACTGCTGGAATTTTCATGGAGACTGCCTTGAGTTTGTATATTGCTTTGGGTAATATTGACAAAGTAGCAATGTTAACTCTTCCAATTCATGAACATGGGAGGTCTTGCCATTTATTTAGGTCTTTAATTTCTTTCAGCAGTGATTTGTAGTTTTCAGTATACAAGCTTTTGGTCCCTATGTAAATGTATTCTTAGGTATTTTATTCTTTTAGATGCCATTGTAAATGGAGTTGTTTTTATTTATTTTATTTTTTTAAAGATTTATTTTATTTATTTATTTATCTCCCCCTTGCTGTTCGTGCTCGCTGTGTCCATTGGCTGTGTGTTTTTCTGTGTCTGCTTGTCTTCCTTTGTTGTATCATCTTGCTGCGCCAGCTCACTACACAGTGCAGGCCAGCTTGGCTTCACCAGGAGACCCGAGAATCGAACCTGGGGCCTCCCATATGGTAAACGGAAGCCCAGATATTTGAGCCACATCCGCTTCCCGATGGAGATGTTTTTAATTTCCTCTTTGGATTATTCATTGCTAGTATATAAGAACACAGTTATTTTTGTATGTTGATCTTTTACCCTGCCACTTTGCTGAATTTGTGTATTAGCTCTAATAGTTTTCTTTTGAGTTTCTTTGGGTTTTCTACATGTACAATCACGTTGTCTACAAATAATTTTGTTTTGTTTTGTTTTTGTTTTTTTTTTTTAGAGGTACTGGGGCTGGGGATTGAACCCAGGACCTCATCTGTGGAAAGCTGTTGCTCAACCACTGAGCTACACAGCTCCCTGCAAATGGTTTTATTTTTTCCTTTCCAATTTGTATACCTTTTTATTTCTTTTCTTGCCTAATTGCTCTGGCAACAACTTCTAGTACAAAATTGAATAGCAGTGGTGAAAACAGTCATCTTTGTCTTATTCCTGATCTGAGGGGGAAAGCTTTAAGTATTTCAACATTGAATATAATGTTAGTTGTGAGTTTTTCATTAATGGCCTTTATCATGTTGGGAAATTTCCGTTCTATACCTACCTTTCTGAGTTGTTTTTTTGTTTGTTTTGTTTTTTTAAAGATTTGTTTTTATTTATTTATTTATCACCCCCTTGCTGCTTGTGCTCTCTGTGTCCATTTGCTGCACGTTTTTCTGTGTCTGCTTGTCTCCCTTTGTTGCGTCATCTTGCTGTGTCAGCTCACCACGCTGCACAGGCTGGCTTGCCTTCACCAGGAGGCCCTGGGAATCGAACCCGGGGCATCCCATATGGTAAACGGGAGCCCAACCAATTGAGCCACAGCCCACAGCCACTTCCCATTTTTTTTTGTTGTTGTTGTTTTTTTAATCAATAAAGGGTGCTGGATTTTGTCAAATGTCTTTTCTGCATCTATTGAATAAATCATGTGGGTTTTTTCCTTCATTCTATTTATGTACTGTATTATATCAATTGATTTTCACATGTTGAACCACTACCACATATGTTGAGCCACTGTATGAATCCCACTTGGTCATGGTGTACAATCTTTTTAATATGCCATTGGATTCGGTTTGCTAGTATTTTGTTAAGCATTTTTTCATGTATATTCATAAAGGAGTTGGTATGTTAGTTTCTTTTCTTGTGATGTGCTTACCAGGCTTTGGTATCAGAGTAATGCTCGTCTCATTGAATGAATTAGGAAGTGTACCCTCCTCTTGAATTTTCTGGTAGAGTTTGAGAAGGACTGGTGTTCATTCTTCTTTCTTTCTTTATTTTTTTTTTTTAAGATTTTATTTATTTATTCATTTATCCCCCCCTTGCTGCTTGTGCTCGCTGGGTCAGCTAACCACGCCGTGCGGGCAGGCTTGCCTTCACCAGGAGGCCCCGGGAACCGAACCCAGGCCCCGGGAACCGAACCCGGGGCCTCCCATATGGTAAACGGGAGCCCTACTGATTGAGCCACAGCCGCTTCCCATTCTTCTTTAAATTCTTGGTAGAATTCACCAGTGAAACCATCTGGTCTTGTAAGGCTTTTGATTATTGATTCAATCTATACTTGTTATAGGTTTGTTGATGTTTTCTATTTCTTCTTGAGTCAATCTGGGTAATTTACATATTTCTAGGAATCTTCCCATTTCTTCTAGATTATCTAGTTTGTCGGGGTAAAATTGTTCATAGCACCTTTATAATCCTTTTTATTTCTGTAAGGTGAATAGGGATATCATCTTTTTCCTTTCTGATTTAGTTATTTGCATCTTTTCTCTTTTTTTTCTTCATCAGTCTAGCTAAAAGTTTATCAATTTTATTGATTTTTCAAAGAATTAAAATTTTGGTTTGTTTATTCTCAATTGTTTTTCTATTCTCTATTTCCATTTATCTCCTTTCTTCTAGTAGCTTTGGGTTTACTTTGCCCTATTTCTCTACTTCATCATCAAGATATAAAAGTTAGGTTAATTTGAGATCTTTCTTCTTTTTTAATATTGGCATACATAACTATAAATTTCCCTCCAAGCACTGCCTTCCCTGTGACAGCAGGGATTCTGCTGTCAAATGGAAGCTAATGGAGGCCAGTGTGGAGTTAGGGAGGCCTGTGGGCATGACTGTTCACTCGCTGAAGACACAGAGTCAGGATTCTGTTTGCACGACTCAGGCAGTGTGTGTGGTGTGGATGTGAAAAACATTAGCCAACTCAGAAGCTCCTCTGCCTCCCCACGGCTGCCCATGCCCAAATGGCTGAGTAAGACCCATCCCTGCAGATGAGTCTAAGTCGCTGAGGCTTTTTAAAATTCTGTTGTGAAGATCCGTCTTCATCCCCAGAAATCAAATGTCCTTCAAAGGCCCAAACTGGAGCTCACCTTCGTCTGGGCAGATACTCTCTTGTGGCTACATGCCCAGCTCTTGGTTTGAGCCATCTGAGTCCTGCTGTGCTGGGCTCAGGGAACCCACGAAGGACTGGGTTTGTGAGCAGGACCGAGGGGTCAAAGGCTGGCTGTCAGGCCCAAGGAGCATCCACTACTGCTGCGAGGCAGCGAGCTCCCTCCAGTGGGCCCCTCCACGAGGAAACTTCCTGGCATACTGCCCAGCCCCTCGCATCCAGCTGACCACCTGCACAGGGGGTGGTGGCTGTGGAGCAGCGGGCGGGCTGTGGGGGCACCCCCATCTCCCAGCACTCCCACCTGGGAGTAAAAGTTCTTTGTATGCACAAGGGCGTTGCAGAGATTCACATCTGTGTTTTCCAGACAGAGCAGTTGGGTGGCTCTGGGAGTTACTGAGGCCTGAAGGGTTTCTCTGAGGCCAAGCCAAGGGTGCTGGGAGGAACATCAGGCCCCCCGTCATCTTCACCAGCCCCTGCAGCCACCAAGGAAGAACACAATCCAGGTAAAGCCAAGCCGCCAGCCCCCACCAACCCAGACAGACTGCCAGCCCCCACGCCTGTTCTGGTTGCACCTGCTGGGTGACAACTTGGGACTCCTTTGGGCTCTAGGGGAACCAGACACAGCCTACTGGGCCCAGCTTGTCCTCAGGTGGGGGCGGCAGCCAGGCTCTCTGCTTCCTCTCCCCCACCAGTTCCTCACAGATTCATTGTATCCCGACTTCAGAAGACAGAGTCTGCCCCCTTCTGGTGGCTGGAAATTCTCAGGAAGTCTTCCGGCGGGCAAGAACTCCAGCACAGGTAATGGGGGTGCAGGTGCAGGGTGACCCCGCTTGGCATGGCCTCCCGGGGCCCTCTCCAGCCCGGACTGTGGCTACACGGGGTGAGGGGAACCCGTAGGACCACTCCTCCCATTCACTGTGACAAAAACCTAAACATATACTTCTGACCTTGCCTCCAAACGTTATGCACAAGTCACAGGAACAAGATGGAAAGAAAAAGTCTCCTCCCTGACACATGTGTCACATTACCATGCTGCCCGCAGCGACCTATAACTTAATCTTTTAAAATAAATATGCTAATTACCCTGGCACAGTTAAATTGCACTGTTGTGTGAGCATGCATTGGAGGCATTAACTCTGTTCTAGTAAATATACAACAATGGTGGGCATTTGTTTTGATGCTGTGTCACTTTTTAACATATGGAAAGTCTCAAAACTAGGAATGGCCTGGTCTTGCCCAGAGCCCAGGACCAGACAGCAACAGAGCCTGGTGACGAGGGTCCTTTCCTCTCAGGGAGGTCTGAGCTGGGACAGGTTCTAAGTCACCTCCCCTCCCTTGGAGAGACCAGAGAGCCTAGAAGCTAGGACCATGGGCTGTAAGGCCAGCAGATCTGTGCACAAAAGCAGCCCTCTCCACTGACCAGCTGTGTGGCCCTGCACAGGTACTTGACCTTGCTGTGCATCAGGCTGCTCATCTGTAAAATGGGTCTGATAACAGAGATGAGATCACACATGTAAGCCACGTTGTACAAGGTGAGTGCCCAGCAAGCAGTGGCCTGTCACAGCCCCATATGCTGCTGGCCCCATAGAATATTTCCACTGCTTTGGTTCCCCGAGAGCTGGGCTCATGGTCCTCCAAGTAAATTGCTGGATTCCTTTATTTTTGGTCTCCAAATGTAGTGGTTCGAAGATGTAAGTACCCCAGAAAGGCATGTTTTTAAGTTTAATCCATTCGGGTAGGGTGTGACCCACCTCATTCAGGACGGGTCTTCATCCTCTTACTGGAGTCCTTTATGAACAGAATGAATACAGAGAGAAAGCCACAGAAGCAAGAAGCAGAAATCAACGAAACTCGGAAGAGAAGGGAGAGACCAGCAGAAGCAGCCTTGCCATGTGGCAGAGGAGCCAAGGATCACTGGCAGCTGGTCTCTGGGAAGAAAGCATTGCCTTGATGATGCCCTGATTTGGACATTTTCATGGCCTCAAACTGTAAGCTAATATATTCCTATTGTTTAAGCCAACTCATTTCATAGTATCTGCTTTGAGCAGCCTAGCAAGTCCATTGCTCTTTCCACATCCCCAGGAGGGGAAAGCAGAGGTCTAAGTCACCAAGCCGGCCTGTTTCCAGGTGATCCAGATTGCCGTTGGGCTGCTTTGCTTTTTCTGTTCAGTTTACTGAGCACCTGGCAAGTGCCAGACAGGGTGCCAGGGACTGCAGGGGAAGGCGGATGAGGCTCCAGCCTCCCAGGGACACATGGGCTCCTGGATGCCCAGGTGCACATGTGGACACCATCCACTTACTGGCTGAACGAGCGATGGGCAAAGTCCCTTAAAGTCTGTCTGCCAAGGGAAATAAGAGTCTCTCCTACACCAGCCACACCTCCCACAGGTCGTTTCCAACTGGGCCAAGGCCCACTTAGGGTTCTGCTCCAGGTTTAACACTGGGCTTGCCTCTCCCTTCTGCACTCCCCTCACCCCCCAGCTGCAATTTCCACATGCTGGTCAAGTGGAAGTCATTTTACAGCTCCAATTTTAAGAGTTAATGTTTGGGGGGAGCGGATGTGGCTCAAATGGTTGGGCGTCTGTCTGCCATATGGAGGGACCTGGGTTCGATCCCCGGGACCTCCCGAAGGCGCATGGGCTGCCAGGCTCTGTGTGCCGCTGAGCTGTCAGGCCCCGGGAGCCATGCAGCAGGGTGATGACGTAACAGGGGAGAGACAAGACAAGATGCTCCGAAAGCTCCAGAAGCCAGGAGCTGAGGTGGCGCAGGCAGCAGAATACCTCTCTCCTACATCGGAGGTCTCCAGGATCGAATCCTGGTGAAGACTGGAGGAGGAGGATGAGAAGAGATGGCAGGAAACAGACACAGAGAATTGCCCAGCAAATGGACACAAAACAGCAAATGGGGAAGGGAGTGTTTAAAATGGATAAAGTAAATAAATAAAATCTTTAAAAAAAAAAAAAAAAGAGTTAATGTTTGCTTCTTAGGCATATATTTAATGGGTACTTGAACTTTCTAAAAAAGAAAAAGATTACAGAAGGCAGTTCACCCATACAGCTATGAGATAATTACTGTGAACATTTATGTATATTTTCTTACAGCATATTACAAAGCATAAATATATTTTACACAGTTGAAAGTGGACTGCGTGTGTGCTTTTGTAACCTGTTTCTCCACAGAGCATTCTAGCATAAATCCTATCATTACATTTTCTCCATGAATATAATTCTACCACGTGTTTTAATGGCTAAGTAATATTCCACCTTTTGAATGAGCCACAATGTAAGCATAATACTCATCTTACCAATAAGCCACAATTTAAACTAGGCTTCCATGTGTTTGGCTTTTCACTTTATGAGATGCCTGAGGAAAGCATGGCCGCTGGCAGTCTTTACCTGCCAGCGTTCACCCTTTTTTTGGCAAGAACACCCCATGTCTCCTCAGGGAGCCCCTCCTGCCTCACAGACAGTGGAGTCCATGTCACCAGGGCTGGCCAATCGGCTCATTCCCTCCCTCGGGCCTCAGGATCAGGTCAAGGATGACACTGCGATCCAGTCTGAGCCAAAGACCCAATTCTAGGCCATCTGTAGGTCACTTACACAGAGGCCTTCTCTTGTCCGCTGGGGTTACTGGTAGATTACAATGAAGGCCTAGAGCTGCTGGTGTGTCTCTTGCCACCACAAAGACAGTAAACAGCAGCTTATGAGCCCCCAGATCCAGCTGTGCCCAAAGTCAGATTCTCCCTGGCTTTTTGATCATGTGAACTAATAAATTCCCATGCTTGCTTAAGTCCATTTGCCTTGGGTTTCTGACCCTTACAAATCCTATGACTGATGAGTATCTGGCAGACAAATTTTTGTCCACATTTCAAATTCTTCATTTCCTGAACAGATGGACCCCAAGTGGAAATTGTGGGTCAAAGCAGAAGACTGTTTTGAAAGCTCCTAATATGTGGATTGTTTTCCAGAAAGTATGGCCAACCTACCCTCACCCTACAGAGGTGGGAGGGCGCCCCTAGTAAGTCCTCGGCATGCTTGGAAACACTGGAATGTTGTCGATGAACAAGACAAAGGAAAACACTAAGTTTCCAACTGTCCAGCTGCCACTCGGAGGTGAATGCAGAGCAGGGACCGGGGCGCTCCGGGGCGGCCCTGGAGCCGCTTCCAGGTAGATCATGAGGCACAGTCTGGCTCATGGGTAGGGTGAACGGGAGGAGAAAGGCTGGCAGGCAGGATCCAGACGAAGGAGCCACAGCTCCTGGGAAACCTGCACCACGTCCCTCCATGCCGGCAATCACAAATCACTGCCCCCAGTGGTTCTTTTCCTCCTCTACTAACCCTTCCTGCTTGGCGTGGCCCAGAATCCATTTCTCCCTAGAATTGGGAGCCTAGGGTAAATTCTTGATGAGCAAGGAAATTTATTTCTAGGGAAATTCCAGATGCAGTAGTCACTCGGCCCAATTCATCACCAAGGAAAGGAGGCCAGGAAAGGTTGAAATGTGATTCAGAAACATCAAACCATCTGAAGGAGAGCTGAGCCTGCCTGCCCCTCTGCTTGTTTAGAAAGGAAGAGCCCCTGGATGAAGGTGCCAGCAGCTTCCTCGGGCCTGGGACTGGCAGCAGGAGGGTGCTGACTGCCAGGTTGCCATGCAGCAAACATACCTCGGTATAAGTTTGCTCGTCCCACCAAGGGCAGGCCACAGCCCAGCAAGCCCTGTGCTGGGTCGTGGCAGACTGTGCACAATCCCTGCTCTGTGCCCTCAATGTGCAGCACCCTTGCCCTTTGACTTCAGCCAGCAGGAAGTTCCAGAGGGTGAGAGGAGAGAAGTCAGGGTACCTAGTCTCCTAGCTCACCCCTCCCCCACTCTATATTTCCAAGGGCCGAGCTGCCATTCCTAGGTAGTCCGATGTAGGAGCAGTTGTGGGGTCAGCTGAGAGAGAGCTGGTAGCCCAGGAGGTTCCAGCAGGGCACAGCTTTCACTGAGCTCCAATAACCCCCTTCCCTCTCCTTGTCCCTCCAGGCCTCAGGGCAGTAACAGTTTCCCCAGTTCCTAGCCCCTGAGTGCCTCACATCCTCAGGGGGTCCCACATCTCTGTAACTGGTCCCTTCTCTTCAGTTAAGCCCTTTGAATATGCCACATTTTTCCAGCTGGGATCCTAGCAGATGGAACCATCCATCAAACCAATTCACAGGTCCCAGAATTCTATCATGCAGAGTTCGGGAAGTTTTAGAGAGCATATAATCCTATTTCAGTTGCTTAAATGGGAAAACTGAGGCCCAAAGAGGAGTTTATCTGTGGTCACAAAACCCCCGGATTGGTAAACCCACCCTCTCAGCATCTCTCTGCTCTTGGCACAGAGGCTAAATAATGGGGTTTGGCATCATGTAGACCTGGGTTCAAGACTCAGCTCTGCTGTCAAGGGTGTGAGATGAGAAAATATGTTCACTTCAGAGGATAATTGTGAGGATGAAGTGAAATGGGCTCAGAAGCACTGGGCAGCGTTTCTAGCACGTAACCAGCAGCTGCCACCATCTCACAAGGGAGACTATTGTCCTGATTGAATGCTGTTGGCTCCAGGACGAGAAGGACCAGCATGGCAATGAAGGCTGGTGGACTGCGGCTGTGGAAGAGCAGGCGTGGCTCTGAGAAGCAGTGGGAGTGTCGCCCTCTTCCTCTTCCTCCTTCTGTGCTGTCATGGCTCTCCTCCTGGTCCTTGTCAGTGCCTGTGAACTCCATGAGGTCAGGGACCCCGGGTCTCCTTGGTGAAGGACACTGCTGCATGTGGTGGAGATGAAAACAGCACATGGCGACAACTGGAAGGCAGCACAGGACACATCTCGCCCTCTGCGTTCCGGCACAGTTCTCAGCATGGGGGCTATTCTGGGGAACGAGACACAGGCCTTGACTTCATGGGGCTCACCTTAGATCCTCTGATGGAATTCCTCATTCTGAACATGGAGAAGTGGAGGCCCAGGAAAGGAAAATATCTCACGTCAGTGATCCACAGCTTGTCAAAAAGCTGCCAAACTCCATTTTGAAATGCCAAGTCCCACCAAGTTCGGCTGCGGGTTTGTTTTGAATTAAGTGATGGACAGAAGGGCAGAAGTAACTGTGCTCCTTTCACTTTTGGCAGGATTTTGCTGGAGAGGTTGGCGGCTGGGCAGAAAATAATTGCCCCCAACACATTACGAGAAGCGTTCCGTTCACTCACTTAGTCACCCACTCATGAGCAACTGCAGGGTAGTAGTGCCCAAGAGTGTTCTGGCAGGTTGAGAAAAGTGAAAAACATTTTGTGTTGTTAAGTGAAAAAAGCAAGGCACAGAACAGTGTATGAGTAAACTCTTATTCCTGGAAAAAACGATAAGGACACGGCTGTATATTTGTATAGGTATAGAATATTTCTAGAAGAATGCAGAACAGTGGTTGCCTCTGGGAGCAAGATGAAGGTCTGGGGGAGGTAGGAGACTGACTTTCACTCAAAACCTTTTTTACCATTTGCAAGTTTACTTTATTTACTTTATTTTGTCAATTAAAACATTATCAGAGATAGAGAAAATTAAGACAAAAACAATGAAAAAACAATAAACTAAATAGTTCCTTCTTTTCCCTCCCAACAAGCCCCTGTTTTATATGCCCTATAAAAGAGAGGCAGAAGTGGGGACAGTGACAAGGCCATTTTGGAATTCTGGGTTGCTGACCAACATTTTGGTCTCCAACGAGGGCAACTCCTTATAGCAGTGAGGAGGATATCTCAGCCATTTAAGTTGAGCAATAAAATCTATGTTCCCAATTGGTCCCACATTTCCATTTATGCCCAGGTGACAAGATGATGCCACTGGCAAACCACCACCATCCTTTAGATACAACCCTGGTAAAACAGCCATTTTACTTCCAAGCAGGAAGATGCAATTTAGTAATACCATTTAGAAGATTCAATTTAGTAATAGGTCTATCCAAAAGCCTTTAAAATTATGCTGCTCTCGGCTTCTGGCGTTAAGTGGCCCGTGGGCGGCCGGACTGAGGCTCGGCGGGAAGAGAGTGACGCCATGGGCGGCCGTCGCGCTCCGAGGCTCCAGGGCGGCCGCCTCAGTGCCGGGCGGTTGCTCAGTGGGGTTGCGGGGAGCTGTGCGGCTTCTCCGGTATCCCGGGCGAGCGCAGATACCTTTTTGTTGGGAAGGATGTGTTCGATGCTTACATAAACAACCAGAAAAATCAGAAGATGGAAAGTTGATTTATACTGGGAATCTGGCTGGAACAATATTTGGTGTCAAGTGTTTCTCTTACTCTACAAGTGCTATCAGCCTTGCATTTCTACCATACATCGTTGCACAAAATATTATATTTGGAAGTCTGCCTCTGCAAATCTTATTTTATGGTGTCATAGGAAGCTTTACAGTGATCACCCCAGCACTGCTTCACTTCATTACAAAAGGCTATGTCATTCGGTTGTACTATGAGGCTACAACAGACACTTATAAGGCCATTACTTATAATATTGTACTACCAGAAATGAGTACAGTGTTTCATCAGGACGATGTGAAGATTCCAGATACCACACATGTGTTTACCACATTTTATGCTAAAACAAAATCATTGTTAGTTAATCCTGTGCTCTTTCCAAACCCTGAAGACTATAACCATTTAATGGGTTATGACAAGCCATTTACTTTTGATATGGAAGAAGCCAGTGAAAAGGAACAGCTTAAAGATGGGAAATGAATCTATTGTCTTTATGTTTGTGGTTAAATGTGATTTATCTTTCAATATACAATAATAAAATTACCTTTACTTTAAAAAAAAATAAAAATAAAAATAAATAAAATAAAATTATGCTGCTCTCAAACTCAGTTCTGGGAATTTATCACGAGGAAGTCACTAGTCATGAGACAAGACTGGTTAAAAAGAACTGTAAGCACATTCTTACAATGGAATACTATACAGCCATTAAAAAGAATAATTGGAAAGAAGAGTGGGGCGAAACTACTTAATGGGTAAGGGCTTTTACTTTGGAGTGATGGGAATGTTTTGGACCTAGATAAAAGTGGTAGTTGCACAACACTGTGAATGTACTAAATGCCACTAAATTGTTCGCTTTAAAATGATTAATTTTGGGAGAGCCAGCATGAGAAATGCAGAGGCTGCAGCGGCGGTGGCGCTCCAACTTACTCCTTGCACCGGGCTCCGCCGACAAGCCAGGGAGAGCGCCTCCGCCAGCAGCCAGGCAGCGGGCCGGACAACGCCAGGCAGCCGGGCCCACCCAGGGGCGGCACCACGTCCATGCACAGAACCGAACCCCAAGATGGGAGGCAAGCTGAGCAAGAAGGAGGGTACAGTGTGAATGATGAGAAGGCCAAGGACAAAAACAAGAAGGCTGAAGGTACAGGGACAGAAGAGGAGGGAACCCCGAGGAGAGGAGAATGAGACCCAGGAAGCCGTGGAGACCACGGAGGTGAAGGAGAGCAAGAAGCTGGAGAAGGATGCCCAGGACACTGCAAACAAAACCCAGGAAAAGGAAGGGGACAAAGACACAGCTGCAGCCAAGGAAGAAGCTCCGAAGGCAGAGCCGGAGAAGATGGAGGGAGCAGCAGAGGACAAATTCCAACCCCCGAGGATACAGAGCAAGAGCGGGTAGCGGCCTCTGGCCCTGCTGCCAGCGGTGATGCCCCTACAGCTTCTGAGGTCAGTGCTGACACCAAGGTGGAAACCACAGCACCCACCAAAGTGGATGACAAGAGCAGGGAGAAAGGGGAACCCAAGAGACTGAGGCTCCCGCAGCTCTGGCCGCCCAGTAAACCAAAAGTGACGGGGCCCCAGCTTCAGACTCAAAACCTGGCAGCACTGAGGCTGCCCCATCTTCCAAGGAGACCCCAGCAGCCACGGAAGCACCTAGTTCTACACCTAAGACCCAGGCCCCTGCAGCCCCAGCAGATGAGGTTAAGCCTGCTGGGGGCCCAGCAACTAATTTGGATCAAACCGTAGCAGTGAAAGAGTAACAAGGACAGCCTATGGAAAAAAATACCACGTTAAAAAAAAACAACCAGATTCGCTCCATTCTCTCTCTCTCTCTCTCTCATACTAACTTGTTTCAAATTTGGAAGTAACAATATGTATTGCCCAAGGGAAAAATAAAATGGCTGTTGTCCCATCAAGGGAGGGAGGAGGTGGGGAGAATCCAAATAGTATTTTTGTGGGGAAATATCTAATATACCTTCAGTCAACTTTACCAGTAAGTCCTGGATTTTCAGGATAAATGTCTGAAAGTACAGTACACCTTCTGTACCTGAGCTGCTTACTTGCCCTCCACCACTAAGGTCTCAAGAGCTTTTCTCCTGCAGTGGGGGTTGGGAGCCATGTGTTTGATTCTGCCCACAGGGCCTGTGCCAAGGCAATGAGATCTTTATGAAAGCAATATTTTCTGTGTCTTTTTTTTAATTTACAGCCTTTCTTATTTTGATATATTTTTTTAATGTTGTGGATGAATGCCAACTATATTAGTCAGCCAAAGGGGTACTGATACAAAACACCAGAGATCGATTGGTCTTTATAAAGGGTATTTATTTGGGATAGAAGTCCACAGTTACCAGGCCATAAAGCATAAGTTTCTTCCTTCACCAAAGACTATTGCCACGTGTTAGAGCATGACAGCTGCCGACATTTGCCAGGTTCAGGCTTCTTGGGTTCCTCTCTTCCCGGGGCTCCGCTCCTCTTGGGGCTCCGCTTCTCTGTTTTCTCCACAAGTTCAGTTGTAGACTATGAGGTTCTCTAGGCTCTGCCTCTCTCCACAAGGCCAGCTGTGAACTGTCAGGCTTGTCTCTTTTCCCGGGGCCTTCTCTCCTTCCTCACCAGAACCCCAACATCAAAACTGCTCCAACTCTGTCCTTTGCCATGCCTTTTATATTTGAGGGGCTGAATGCCCTACTGACATGGCCCAGTCAACACCCTAATCATAACTTAATCATGCCCAGATTAATAGACCAGTTTACAAGCATAATCCAATATCTATTTTTGGAACTCATAACTATATCAAACTGCCAAACTGCTACACCAACTTTCAGACAGAGCCCACTTAGCTCATCCACGTATATCTCAGTACCAATCCTCTATCCTCCCTCTCCAGATAGTTTTGGGAGTAACAAACATTTTCTCATCCTACTTAGCCTACCTAGATTTCCCATGATGAGTTAATGCATGTCCGTGGTTTGGTGCACCTATTGGTCAGTGGAAATGGAAAAAATAAAATAAAAGGTCTGCGTTCATTGCAGTTCAAGTTTCTCTTCCATTCTGTGTCACAGACATCAACACAACACTCACTGGAAAATGGAAAATACAAATAGAAAAAGAATGTACAATGGATGTATTGAAATTATATGTAATTGTAAAAATAGTGCAACAGTAATAAAGTTAAACAATTAAAATGAAAAAAATGATTAATTCTGTTATCTAATTTCACCTCAATTATTTTAGTGACTAATCAGATCCATATTGATTGATATAGAGTGACCTATTAAATGAAAACTTAGATAATAGCATGGCCGTGGCAAATACTTACATGGTGCTTGCTATGTGCCAGGAGCTATTTTAAGTTCTTTAGCCATATTAATCCATCTAATCTTTATTACTATCTTATGGGGTAGATGCTTTTACTCTCATTTTGTAGATGAGGAAACCGAGCCAAGGAGAGTCCCTGATAAGTGGTGGAATGGGGATTAGAGCCCAGGCAGTCTGGCTGCTGAGCCTGGGTTCTTAACCATGCTCCCCAATATGCCTAACATGACCCCGTTCATGGGGAAAGAGAAATTTAAAGCAGACTCACCCAGCTATTAACACAAGTTGCTTCTAGATTGTGAAATTTTACACTATGCTTTAATTTTATACCTGCATGATATTTACTTTAAAGTCATTCTGTTCTCATTTTGGTTCAAAAATAAATAAAAATTTAAAAGTAACATTCCTTTTGATTCAGGAACTCAGGCTCAGGAAATTATAAAAGAAATGCCAGCAAAGATTCATGATTAAAGATGTTTTTCACAGGATAACTAGAACAATTAAAAAACCGGAACTAATCTAAATGTTCAACAAGGGATTGGACAAGGAAAAAGTGGTATCTCCATGTGACAAAAGAATAAATGCTGACATGGTGAGATGGCTGTGCTCAATCAATGAGTGAAAACTGTCACCTGCACTGGTAAAAGAAAGCCATATATGTGTAGAGAAAACCTGTGCAGGGCAATGTGAGTAAGTGATTCCAGCAGCCACCTCAGGGTGGCTTGTGATTTCTGAATCTTCCGAGTTTTCTGCCTTGAGTGTATATTACATCTATTAGAGTAAAATCTGTTATTTGTGTAAAAAGGCTGCCACTATTACCCCATTCAAACAGAAGACCTTAGACAAGAGAATCCCAGAGGACCACGTTGCCCTTCTTTGCTATCTCAGTAGACACCATGCGAGGTTCTACCAGCGAAGAGAAAAAACTGACAATAAATTAACTTCTCCCTAAAAGACAGCCTCTGCCGAAGCAGCAGCAGGAGACAGTCAAAATGTAAAACCAAGGTGCCTCCTGAAGCGTGTACCTCGGAGGTCTCTCCCCGGAGTCAAGCCAGCCAGGCACCCCCCCCTTGTCCAATAGTGCCAACAAGCACAAAAGGTTGACCAAATAAGGAAGCACAATTCAAACATTTGCTTTTCAAACATCTTCAGAAAGTTTATCATACACAAACAAGCACAGGAGAGAAAGGAAGGGGTCAAGTTCAAGCCAATTTATTTGCCCAGCAGCCCCAGGGACCACAAGTATCCTAAAGAGTCAACCACAAAAGTGCCCTGGGGTAGTTCTCCCCTTGGCAGCCCAACGGCAGGACTGGCAGGAGTCAGCACATCTGAGTTGTTTTTTTAACGAAAAATACTGTGGAGGAAGTATAACCACAGCACAAAAAAAGGTACCAAGTAGAGCCTGCACTGGGAAAATAATTCAAGGAGCGCTTCAATGTGTCCAGAATAGTCCGCAAGCAACTTATGCAGGATATTTTGACAAATACTCCCGATGCTATACAGTGAGGCAAAATTTAAGGAAAACTGCAAAGTAAAACATGAGTAATACTTCTTTGTTATCTTGACAGTTCTTTTTTTTTTTGTAAAACATTTGCCCATAGAGGAAGAAAATTACACTTGTATTTGACAGTCATGAGCAAAGAAATGAGGAAATGTTCACTGAGCACCTACTGTGTACATGACAGGAAGCTAGACTATCATTCAGAGCAGCAGATCGGCCAGCTCCTGCCAAGCAAGTACACGGCACCTGCTATGGCCAGGCAGTGCTAGGTGCTGGGACCACAAAGAAGCAGAGAGCACAGTCCTGTCCTTTGGGGGCTCATGGTCTGCTGGGGAGACAGACAGGGGCCCCCTCGATGGCATCACGGGGACAAGTGCTGTCATTGCGGGCACTCCAGGAACTATAGAAATGTTCACCTCTGGGGAAGGCCGCCTAGAGGGCAGGACGTGGAGCTGAGCGGAGGGGTGAGAGGGCTCCAGTGGGTGCAGAGGGTGGAGGGGGCAAGGAGGCAGCCATGGCTTGGGAGCCACATGTATGGAACGGAGTAGTCTTTAGGCTGGAAAGGGAACGTGAGCCAGAGCATGGAAGGAGGAATGTGATGTCATCCATGGCCTAGTGCTTCTTGATGCTGAAAACTCACACACACACACACACACACACACACGCATACACATACCTACAGTGTGAAACACTGTGTGAAGAGTTTAAACCTTATTACTTTGGATGTTTCCTTGGCACCAGAGGAATCCAATCAGAAGTGCAAGTGCTGGAAGGCAAGCCCGCCCGCACGGCATGGTTAGCTGACCCAGCGAGCACAAGCAGCAAGGGGGGGATAAATGA
>JAKSZT010054260.1:1264752-1330666 GCA_026826555.1 Tolypeutes matacus | reverse complement strand
CCCCCCCTTGCTGCTTGTGCTCGCTGGGTCAGCTAACCACGCCGTGCGGGCGGGCTTGCCTTCACCAGGAGGCCCCGGGAACCGAACCCGGGGCCTCCCATATGGTAAACGGGAGCCCTACTGATTGAGCCACAGCCGCTTCCCACGTCATTTCTTCTGATAAAAGGAAAGGAACTATAAAATGAAATGCAAAACTCACATGGAAGGATCTTGTACAAAACAACAGATTTATACACTTTAAAAAAAAATAAAGGAGAGAAGCAGATATGGCTCAAGAATTGAGCTCCCATCTACCACATGGGAAGTCCCAGGTTTGGTTCCCGGGGCCTCCTGGAGAAGATGAGCAAGAGAGTAAGCTGGTGCAACAGGCTGGCGCAGTGAGCTGATACAACAAGATGACGCAACGAGGAGACACAAAGAGGAAACACAATGAGAGAGAAAAAAAAGCAGGGAGTGGAGGTGGCTCAAGCGATTGAGCACCACTCTCCCACATGGAGGTCCCAGGTTCAGTTCCCAGTGCCTCTTAAAGAGAAGACGAGCAGACAGAGAGGGCACACAGTGAATGGACACACAGAGCAGACAGCAAGCACAAACAACGGTGGGGGGAGGGGGAATAAATTAGTCTTAAAAAAAAATAAAGGAGCCCACAAAGGTTAGCTATTAACATTTTGATGTATATATCCATCCATCCTTCCACTTTTTATTCTTTTCTACACATGTACACACAAATCCATCTTGTCCCCCTACAAACTAAAAATATTTTTCTAGTCTTCTTTTAGTACATTTCATTTGAACCTTAATTAAGAACCTGCTCCTTGAATATTTTTTGAACTTATGAAGGGGACAGGAGAAAAAAAAGGATGAAGTATTTTAAAAAATAAAAGAACCTGAAGAGACATAACTGAATGCATGATATGCCACTGAGCTGGATTTTGGGGTGGGGAAAACATTCTTTAAAGGATGATATGGGACAACTGAAGTGTTTAGGCTGAGCCAAAAAAACAAAAATCAGATATATTATATATTAAATGCATATTACAGAGAGAGTTACACATAAAGCAAATGCAACAAAATATCAGTAATGGGTCAATGTGTTTGACAGTTATATGAGAATTTATTGTAACTTTGTAACTTCTCTGTAGGTTGAAATTTTCTCAAACTAAAAACTATTACAGCAGCCATACATGTCTATGTAAATAATTACGTATGGACCTGGACCCTGCATGGCCAGCACAGAGAGTGGCTTCGCAGATGTCTGCTACTCCTTTAGCTTGTACCCAGGTAGTATTATGGTAGAGCTTTCCTTGAAGGCCAGGAACTAACAACAAAAAAAAGGAAAACAGAAAACATCCTTCCCAGTCTTTGCAGATTGACCTGTGCAGTGCTCTGCTTCAGAGGTTATACAGATGAGTTTAGAGAACAGATGGCAGCCAAACACAGGGACCTCACTGATCCTTTCTGCACACGCACCTTGTCTCGTCTCTTCCATGCGTGCGTGGTCCTAGGTATTCCCTGGTTTACACCACAAAATATCTCCTTCTTCCCTAGGAAGCAGTTTCCTCAAGTCCCAGGCACTGCACACACATCTTATAGTCAGCAACCCTTTGCCCCAGGAAGCCACGACTCGGCTGCTCTCCCATAGTATTCTACAGGTAGGGCAAGCTCTAGGATGGCCAGGTCCCTTGGGCCAGACATACATACCGCCGGTATGTGCACGAGGATAATCTGCTTCCACCAGAGCCAGGACCTGGGACTAAAGATGTTTCTGCTCGTTGTTGCTGGTTGTTGAAAGCTTGTGTCAAAAGTGTGATGTTGAATGAACTATTACAATAGAAATGTGTGTCCATGTGCCCCTTAAAATCACCTCACTGAATGCCAGCAATTACACACCACACCTGGGGAACCCACCGTGTGGAAAGCAGGGGTTGGAGCTGGGAGAAGCCGTTGGCAAAGACAGGCGTCAGGGCAATATGAAAGGTATCATGTGAGGCCATTTCTGCCCAAAAGGATCTTTCCAAACCTTTCACCCAAGACAGAAGGCGTGGAGAGCTGACCACAGGGTTTTCTGTGCCTGGGAACCACAAGGATGGCCACAGTCACTCAAGTGACTGTGGGAGGGAAAGAGTCCTAACACAGAGCCAGCTGTGGCAGGAGGCACAGAATGGCATTAGTCCGGGCTCACAACTCCCAGTGCAGCAGGGGCCGTGGAGAAGGGATGCTTATGTTCTTTTCCTACAAACACCAACATTCCAACCAAGATAGTGGCTGTAGATACTTTACAGCTAAGTAAGCACGACTCTGGCTGAAAGGAATTGCTATTTTGGATGGAGTGGAAGCATGACAACCTTTCACTCCAAGACAAAATGACAAAATGAAAGGTGAGCGTCCAGCAGGAAGACCTTGACAGGGCCAAGGCTGGTTCCCACATCTTCCCATCTTTGGAAAGAAGAGGTTCAAGTTTTTCCTGTCAATTCCTGACCTGTAACACATGGTAGCTCATTGATCTAATAACCACGGCCATCACTTGTGAGATGCACCCCAATTTCATGCCACACTAAGAAAGAAAATTCACAAGTATTGTTTTAGATATCTTTGATTTCTGATATATGGAGAAATAATGTGCATCTAAGAAGTGATGAAATATAGTACACCATAGTAAGTTTCCAAAGTTCTTTCTCACACTTTTTTTTTTAATTCTTCCTAACCAATACAGGAATGGAATGATGTCAACCCCATTTGAAAGAAGACACCACTCTCCCAAGGTCACTCTGGAATCACACCCAAGTGGACCATTTCACCTCCCGAGCCACCCGGCCAGGTGGACTAATGGAGCCAGTGCTGAACATGTGGGGCTTTCCCAGGCCAGAAGTCAGTATGGTTTCCACACCACGACAGAGGGCTATCAGTGAAGGGAGCAGGCAGGGGGGCAGCTGCTTGTACAATTAGTAAGGCAGAAGCTGGTCTGCAACCCCGTGTGTACAAAGCAGCACAGTACATCCCACCAGGTACCCCATGCTAAAATCTCCCAACAGAGGCTCAGGGAAGTCACAGTTCGCCTGTGCCATCCCCACCCCACCCCCTGGAACAGGTATCTTGTCCCAGAGGGCAGAAGGTGTCTTTCACCAGAATGTCCATCAAAACGCATGATGGGGTATGGAGTGACTCCAATGGGGGTCCCAACATGCAGGCTTCTTCTCAGCTCAAAAGGTGGCCTCTGCGACTATTTTTGAAGGCTGCTTACATTCTTGCGGCTGCATTTTCAAACACTCCCCTGATGAAACCATCCTCCATCTTGAGTCTACAGACATGAGACAGGAGGCTTCCTTCCCTGGCACTACCCTGAATGTCCACAGACACCGCCTTCCTCAGGCCTCCCTGGAGCACCGTGACTGCCTTCCAGCTTCCCTTTGGCAGTGCTGGCTCACACAGAGTTGTACTTTCAAGTTCAGAGGTGGGACTGCACAGGTTAAGGACAGAAAGGGCTTTCTCCACACTAGCCCTCAAAATTAGTTTTTCTAAGACCTATATAGGGGAGAAAGTTAAAAGAGTCTGCCAAAGGAGCAGGGCTCCCTCTCTTCTGAAGGCTTTCTTCCCATGGTTGGACAAGTGTTGAGAGAACCATTAACTGAGACATTTGGCTTGTAGGAGGAAAAGCATGGTTTTAGGGTTGAAGGAGAGAAACAGAGAAGCCTCTGTTCATAGGGGAGCTCACATCTGAAAGGTTAACATTTTTGTGTAACTGTAGCAAATGGCTACTCAGGAGGGGCAGGTAGAATTGTTCATTTGCCGGAATTGAGGTCCAGTCTCTTATAAAAAGGGAAGGATTCATTATTGCCTTATTACTAATTCTTCATGCAGAAAAAAACATTTCCAGCTCTCTGCCACTGTGGTAGACAGGGTCCTGGGTTAACCCCAAGATCCCTGCTCCCTGCTAGACATGCCCCTTGAGTACAGGCAGGACTAATGAACATATCACTTTGCATTAATCAAGAGGTGGGTGATCCTGGGAGGTGAAAAGGGAGATTACCATCTACAAGAAGGTAAAGCTCAGTACGATGCACTCCTGCCAGCCTAGGAAAACAGAACAGCCACGTGGCAAGGACCTGAGAGCGGCCTCTAGCGGCTGCCGCTGGCAAGTACAGCTAGAGTTGCACAGCTGCAATGCCCCATGAGCGGGGAGGACCCTGAGCCCCATCTGAGCCCACGGCCCCATCTTATCTGCACCCAGACTCCTGACCCACAGAAGCTGATAAGAAATCGGGGTTGTTCTGAGCGGCTACGTTGGTGTTAAACTGCAGCAAGAGATAACGAATACACCCACATATCAAAAGACCGTGAAGAATTGGGGCCAGGCCTCCAGCTAAGTTCTTGTCTTGGCTCATGGGTGGCTCAAACCTGCTTTGATCCCAAAAAGTATTACTAACAAAAATCACAGTCTATTTCATAGGCTAAAGTAGAAAAAGAAAATAAATATAGTTCTAAATTAAATAAATAAATTTAGAACTACAGAAAAACAGAATTAGACATCTCAAATAAGATTTTTTTTTTTTTTTTTTTTCATTTTGCTTTTCACATTTAGGTCTATAGTAAGCTCTTTTTAAATCCAAAATCCATGTGGGATGAATCAGCATCTATTATAATACCCAAATTTCCTAGTAAGAAGCCAGAAAGCATATGTCAATGGACCTACTTTCCAAATGTAACTATTCTAACTTATGGCCTGAAGGAAAGCATAAGTCTTTAGTCAAAATAAAATACTTCAGGGAAGCGGCTGTGGCTCAATCAGTAGGGCTCCCGTTTACCATATGGGAGGCCCCGGGTTCGGTTCCCGGGGCCTCCTGGTGAAGGCAAGCCCGCCTGCACGGCATGGTTAGCTGACCCAGCGAGCACAAGCAGCAAGCAGGGGATAAATGAATAAATAAATAAAATCTTTTAAAAATTAAAAAAAAAAAAAAAAATACTTCATTTGTAAAATTCACACCATAAGTTTTCTTTATATTACCATCTAAATAACAGAAACCAAATTTTATTTCTTACTGAGTAACAATTGGGAATGATTGAAATTGGTTCAATCTGTACCTGTTGCTCTGTACCTGAAAAGCAAAACCAACTTATATCAAAATAAATTCCCTTTGCTTAATCAGTAAAAGAGTAACAGCAACCTAAATGTCTATCAATAAAGAATTGATTAATTAAGGTACATCAATACCCCAGAATAATCTGCAATCATTATGAAGAGGCAGTAAAATATCTGATTTATGATTACTTTCAGGATATAATGGAAAAACATTTCAAGTAAAGAGAAAGTATTTACATTATGTGACCTTTTGTGTGTGGGTTTCTATTCCAGCTAAGAAACAGTAGTGGGAATTACTCTTTACCATTTACCTTTTGTTTCCTTTGAATTTTGTACCATGTTCACATATCACCTATTAAAATAAACAATACTTATTGTGGTAGATTGAGTTATGTAACCCTAGGATGAATGCAATCATCATAGTCTTAATCCACAATCCTGTGGGTGTGAACCCACTGTAAAAAGGACCTCTTGAAGATGCTATTTTTAATTAAGGTGTGGCCAAACTGAATGAGGTTGGGTCTTTTTAAAATTTATTTGCCACCCCCCCATTTTCTGCTGTGTCCATTTGCTGTGTTCTTCTGTGTCTGCTTGTCTTCTCTTTAGGTGGCACCAAGAACTGATCCTGGGACCTTCCAGAATGGGAGAGGCACTTAATCTCTTGTGCCACCCTCAGCTCCCTTGTCTGCTGCATCTCTTGTTGTCTCTCCTCTGTGTCTTTTTGTTGCGTCACCTTGCTGCGCCAGTTCTCTGCACAGGCCAGCTCTCTCCTCAGGCCAGCTTGCTTTCACCAGGAGGCCCCGGGAATTGAACCCTGGACCTCCTATAGGTAGACAGGAGCTCAATCGCTTGAGCCACATCCGCTTCCTGAGGCTGGGTCTTAATCTAGACAATTACAGGCCTTATAGAGTCACAGAAGCGGAAAAATGACATCACCATTGCCATGTGATGAAAGGCAGAAGGGCAAGCCAAGGAACCCCAAGGATTGCAGCAAACCACCACCAGAATGCTACCTGCCCTAGGAAGAAGCAACCCTTCTAACCTCCAAAACCATGAGGCAATAAATTCCCATTGTTTAAGACAACTTATTAAGTGATTTTTGTCATAGCAGCCTGGCAAATTAAGACACTAAGTTTTGTGTGTCTATGTGTGCGTTTGAGGAGGTACCAGAGATTGAACTCAGGACATCATACATGGAAAGCAAGCACTCATTCACTGAGCTATATCAGCTCCCCAATGAGAGCTAGTTTTTCATGTTTGTTTTTAGGAATAACTGGGGATCAAACCCAGGACCTCAAACATGGGAAGCAGGCGCTCAACCACTTGAGCTATATCCGCTCGCCGAAACTAAGTTTTTAAAGGAAAAACATCAGGAAAAATCTATGTTTTTAAGAAATATATATTGTGAATATTCTCGCGGTCCTGATTTTGTGATAATCAGGGTAGGCTAAACATTCGCTATATTAGAAACCATGCATGTGTCCCCAGACCTAGTTTTTCTCCCTAGGTCTGGTTTTTAGAATGGTGGTGATAAACTAAGCCTGATTTACTATATGACCATCTTGTATAGGAAATGACTGTAACTTTGGGTATCTTTGGTCAACCTTAAGAGACATAGCAGGGAGGCGGATGTGGCTCAAATGGCTGGGCGTCCGTCTCCCATATGGAGGGACCTGGGTTCAATCCCCAGGACCTCCCAGTAAAAATTTAAAAAAAAAAGAAAAACATAGAAAGTACGTGAGCCGCCAGGCCCCATGCGTGGGTGCACCGTCAGGCCTTGCGAGCAGGTGAGCCCCTCAGGCCCTGCCGAGCCACGCAGCAAGATGCTGACGTAACAGGAGAGGGACACAAGGGAGAGCCAAGATAAGACGTGCCGAAAAACCAGGAACTAAGGTGGCGCAGGCGGTAGGACACCTCTCTCCCACATCGGAGGTTCCGAGGATCGAATCCCAGTGAAGACAGGAGGAGAAGGATGAGAAGAGAGGGCAGGACGGACAGAGAGTTGCCCAGCAAATGGACACAAAAACAGCAAAAATGTGGGGATGGGGGTAAAAACGGATTAAATAAATAAATCTTGAAAAAAAAAAAAGAAATATATAAATTGTCTTCAAAACTCTAATACAAGTTACTGTTCTATCTTGTTCTATTAAATTTATTTAGATGACTATCAGAAAATAAAGTTTTCCCCCTACAGCAGTGCAGAATGTCCCTAGAAAGCTTATGTATATTTAAGTGCCAGCGAGGGCCCAAGTGCCCCTCAGGAGAGGGCTCATGCCCAGTAAACCCCAGCCCCGAGGCCAGATCTGCAGGACAGATCCAGGACTCCCCTCCGAGGAGCTTCTTGACCTCCCATCCCTCTCCAACAGACTGGGGCTTCCTCCCAGAACCCACATGGCCAGTTTCCTAGGTCAGCAGAGCACTAAATGAAGTGTCAATAGAGCAAGTTGAAGAGCTCCTAGGCCAGATGTACATTCCACACCATAAAGTAAAGACTTTTGTGTTCATGTAATCTAAGCGAGATGCCTGAGTCAAAGAAAAAAGTGGTTTTAAGAAAAAGTTTTTGAAGGCTTCCACCTTAACCTTTTCATCCTCATTTTTAAAATTCTACAGTACATTCTTATTAGTGGTCTGTAATCTCCAAATTAAAAGATGAGCCAATCTACTTCCTTATTACTGACAAAGAAGTCTTTGTTAGTCTTCCCTAACCCATTCCCTGAAAAGACAAAGAAGGAAAAAGAGAAAGGTACAACATTACTAGTCATCAAAGAAACACAAATTAAAACAGCGTCAGGGAGGCAGATGTGGCTCAAGCAATTTAGGCTCCCATCTGCCATGTGGAAGGTACCGGGTTCAATCCCCAAGGCTTCCTGGTAAGGGTAGGTGGGTCCGTGTAGAGAGCTGGCACAACAAGATGGTGCAAAAAGGAGACACAGAGGAAAAAGACAATGAGAGACACAACAAACCAGGGAGCTGAGGTGGCTCAAATGATTGAGTGCCTCTCTCCCATGCTGGAAGGTCCTAGGATCGATTCCTGGTGCCTCCTAAAAGGGAAGACAAGAAGAGAAGACAAGCAGACACAGAAGAATGCGCAGCAAATGGACACAGAGAGCAGACAGCGAGTGCAAGTAGTGGGGGGTGGGGGGATGGGGAATAGATCTTTGAAAAAAAAAACAGTGGCAAATGTTTCATACCTACTAGAAAGCTAAAATCAAAGACTGAACACACCTGACGCAGGTAAGGATGTGGTTATAGAAGATGTTAACATCAGGAGCGACTGGGTGAAGGGATCTCCCTGTACTGAATTTGCACATTTTCTGTAAATCTAAAGTTATACCAAAATAAAGTTTTTAAAAAGGGAACAACCAGTATGTAAAAATTTTTTATTATATTTTAAAATGCATACAATTGAGCAACTTAAGGGTCCAATGTCTACAACAATGACCAGCCACGAATATCTGCTTGGCACAAAAAGACTCCAAACAGAAAAAAAAGTTTCCATGGGGACAAATATCAGACAGAAGGGACATGCCACCTGTGCCCACTGCCTGGACATGGGTGCAACAGGTCAGAGGGGGCCTCGGTCCTTGGAGGAGGGTGAAGCCGCCACTTGGGCAGCAGCCACACTGGTCCCCGAGCAACAGAACTTTCCTTAGTTCAGCAAGGATGTGGGTTGGATGGTGTACTTGTGAACTGCGGAGAGAAGGAACACAGCAGAGTCAGTTCATGTCCCTGCCCAGGTCTGCAGAGCACCCAGTTTGATCAAAGTCCCTCGGCCACACCAGCTCCTGCGGACAGAACCAGATGAACCAAGTTGTGGCACCAGCAGACATCTGTGCAATTCTTAGAGAGCCAAAAAGATTTTCATTACAAGATCTCATTTAATGCCCCAAAGAGCCTAACTCTACAGAGGAGGAAAATGGGACACCTAATCCTAGCCTCCACTTCACTAGTCATAAGCACATTTCACCTGCCTGTGCTCTAACAGCAGGAGATCATGCTGTCTCCAGGCACCCAAAGATGCCTTCCTCCAAGATCAAGTCTTCCATTAGGCTTCCACAGCTTCACCCAGACCCACACTAAATGCGTCCATTCCTTCCCTCTGAATTTCTACAGCCCTTCTCCGGAGATGGATAAGTATGAAAACACTTTTGGCATGTAGAAAAGGGGGGCTATGGATGAAAGGATGTGGTGGAAATCTAAGATATTTTTGGATAGCATGGATCTGCTGCTGGGATTGCGTGGTGGGAAGGAGCGCAGGCGTAGAATAGCGCAGACGTGAGCAGGTCTTGGCTCCACCAGGTCCTGCTGGGCATGCTAATCACCCTCCATGCCTTAGGTGACTCCTCTATAAAGTGCAAATGATCACAGGAGGGGGTTCACAGGCTTGTGATGAGAATAAAATGAAATCACCTCAAAGCCATTATTAGCACAAGGCTTGGCACATAAGAAGTCAACACATGCTAACTCCTGTTGGCTACCTATAAACACCAACAAAAATGTTTCCATTTTTGTGTTTTAAAAATGTATCCCCCAATTAGTAGTGCTAAAATTTGGGGGCTGAGAGGGCCCTAAGAAACCATGGAGGCATCTCAGGGGTAGAGAAAGTTCCCCAAATTTCCCCCAAAACATGGTTCTATGACGACTCCAGTCTGTCAGATGAAGATGTTTAGGATTAAATTATCCAGGCCCCCAGGAGGGGACCTATGTTTGTCCCATGTCTTGCCACCACTTTGTAAATGTCCATCCCTTATACCAAAACCACAGTAATATATATCTCGTGGAAGCAGGTGAGACCAAAAAACGGGGCTGAAACTTTTAAATGGCATGAAGTATCAAAGGTTGCTTACATGAAGAACAAAGAGGAACAAAGACCAATTTGCTAATACCTTTGGCCCCAAATTTTAGAAAACAGAACTCAAGTGAACTCAAGGAGAACTGAGGGCAAGTCCTCTATTGAAGCTTAGTAGACCTGAATATGACTGTAAATGAATCAGCAAAATACCTTCTTGGCCTTCTTCCACCCCGAGTCTTCTTACCCAGCAAAGAACCTCTGCCCTCATGCCTTGGTGGGTCTAGGACAGGGTGGAGAGAAGGCAGCATCTGAGGTAAAAGCTGGCCAGGTCTGCACGGGGGTGGAAGATGGGGATAGCCTCCATGCTGGGCAGGGCCCATGCCAGGCCTGGGGATCTATCCATCCATACCTTAAATATGGCAAATCAGATGCCCAGACAGGGGAGGAGAAATGTGCTTTCCTGAGCCAAGCAGAAAAGTGATAACCACAGCTCAGGACAGTATCAGGAATGCACGGGCACACAATTAAATGACAGTAACACCATCAGAAGATATGACCTCTGCCCACCTCTTGCAATCCTTCTGAATAAATCAAGGGGAGCTCTCTAGTAGTGTTCATGTATCGCCAACACCTCTGTGACCCTCAGTCATCATCGTTTTCACCAGGGGGAGAGCAAGTGGTAAGCTTAGAGGCTGAGGCATACAGCAGCATCTACCAAGAACTTCATAATGCTATTGGTGTTTTTTGTTATTGCTACCTTCTACTCGACAGCCATTGAAAATGGCATCCATTTATGGTAGAGATGTAATATTTCCCTTTTTTCTCACCTTTGTTTACAGTTTTTAAAGAGGAGGGAGGAGGGAAAACACTTAGAAATAATAGATTTCTACAGGTTAAAAACAAAACCTACTTTCCTATCTTTTGCTGCAGGTTCTTGACACCTCTACAGGCCCAGAACTGTGCCATCCATTAGGCAGCCACTAGCCAAATGTGGCTATGTAAATTTAAATGAATTAAAATGAAACAAGCAGAGTGGGTGTTGCTCAGTGGTTGCATGTATGAGGGCCCGGTTTCAATCCCCAGTACCTCCTAAAAAAAAAAAAAGAAAAAGTAATAATAAAATTTTAAATTCTATCGTATTAGTCACATTAGCCACAGGAGCCTGCTGTAGATGTCGAACATTTCCAACATCACAGAAGTCCTACTGGACAGCCAGCACCAACCTCGAATGTCACCCACACTTCACCTGGCACCTCACCTGGTGGTAGGGCCAATAGGCCCAGCTTCTCTCCATGTAGTTGACGCTCGGCATCCTTGGGAGGGAGGTGTTCCAAAGAAGTAGGGGAGGGGGAAGCAGACCATTAGGGTTGAGGGATCCTGCAGAGAACAAAACCCAAAACATAAAACAGGAGGACACACAATGACCAGGTTCCAGCTGTTCACCCCAAAGAGGTCTTTCTTAACCTTTAGAAATGGGCTAAGCAAGTAGTAACCTGCCATTCCTACCAGGCTCAACCTCTGTTCCTAAGAGATCTACCGAGCCCCCTTTGGGCCCAAGTAGTTCCTCAACGTTCTAGTTCAGGGGTCAGCAAACTACGGCCCGTGGATCAAACCAGCCTGCTACCTGTGTTCATAAATATGACCTGCGAGCTAAGAATGGTTTTTACATTTTTAAAAGGGTTATATTTTAAGTGGTTATCTAAATACTTACATAACCTCCTTGATTTTGCTTGTTGGGCCACAAAGCCTAAAATCTCTAACTTCCATCCATCTAGAACCTTTGCCTTACGTGGCCCACTGTGGTGTGGTACACCCCCAGCACCCTGTTGCTTCCCTCTTCCACAGAAAGTCTGCCCTGCACAACTCTTACCCTGTCCAACAGAAAGAACATTTTCTCACAGTTCTCACCAAGGCCCTGAGGCAAGCACCTAGCCCTTTTGGAGTGTCTGAAATAGTTTTGTTTTCAAACTAATGGCAAGGATGGGCAGCACATCAGAGGAAAGAGATTTCTGCCTGAGCCCCTCTCCCCTCTATTCACTCACTTCTCACAGGAAAACACCAGGTGGTAAGAAGGTCTGCCAGGGAAGCAGATGTGGCTTAAGTGATTGGGCTCACATCTACCATATAGGAGGTCCAGGGTTCGATTCCCAGGGCCTCCTGGCTGGGGCAGACTGGCCCACGTGGTGTGCTGGCCCACATGGAGAGCTGGTGCAAAAGATGAGGCAGCAAAAGGAGACACAGAATAGAGACAATGAGAGATGCAGCAGAACAAGGAGCTGGGGTGGCGCAAGAGATGGAGCAGCCTCTCTCCACTCCAGAGGGTCCTGGGGTCGGTTCCCGGTGTCCCCTGAAGGGGAGACAAGTGGACGTGGGGGAGCGCATGGAGAGCAGATAGCAAGCGCAGAAACAGAGATAGATAAATGAATAAATCTTTAAAAAAAAAAAAAAAAAAAGCGGGGGGGTGGGCGGTCTGCTAGAAGTAACAATGACACTCAGTCTGAGTTGTCTCTGGAACATACCAGAAAAAGTTATGCATACTCTGCCTCTCTCCACTGGGACCTCAAGCGGGCTGTGTACAGCAGAGGGAAGGATCATGGCAGCAGAAAAGCCCAGGCTATGCTGGAAAGGGGAGGACGCAGACTCATCCCAAGAGTCAACAGGTCAAAGGTGGGGGAGGGGGCCGCACAGAAAGGCTCACTACCCAGGGCTACAGGTTCTGCCAAAGTGAGAGAGCACATTCCCTCTACTTTCATCCACAGGAACAGTAAGGGTGAAAATGCTGTGCTCATAGGAAAGATTTCTGGCTAAAATCATCTCCCTCACACAAAAGGCCAAAGCAATAGTTGATTCTCATGCACAAGTGTATCCCCAGGCCCAAATTCTATTTAAGGCCCAGGTGAAAAGCCAACTTTCCACCAAGACCTGTTAAAAGGACAAGTTCCTTTTAACAGGGCAAATTGAAAACATGCTCTCACCCTGTTCCTTCCCTACTCCCTCCCCCAATGCACACAATACACAAGACAAACTGGAGAGGAGACACAAGTGTATGCAAGATGGGATTAAATCTCTATACTCCAAAGAGCCAGGAAAGGAGCAGACACTGGGGTCCCAGATACCACAGAGATGTAAGTAAGACATGGGGCTGAAAACCACGGCCCTGACTGGAAGTCTATACGCCAAGTTGCTAGGCTCTGCCACCCCATGCAGCCAGATGCCTACTCTCCCCAGCGTTCCCTACAGGACATGGGAGCTCTACACTCTAAAGAAACTGAACCAGAAAGGCTCTGGGCTCAAGAACACCAGGCACACAGCTGAACAGGCAAGAAGCATACGACTGAAAACCAGAGCAATGTTAAAGCCTGTATTCTGAAAGGGGGACTCCGTATACCCCCATCTCACAGAGCCAACAACCAGTCTTATAGCCACCCTCCCCACTCCTCCATCCCCAGGAAGATAAAGAGAGGATCCTTCTTTGAAGAAATAAGCCCCACTGAAAAGCCATCCAGATACTGACATTTTGGGGTTCCCTAACAGAAAAGATGGCTTACACTCTATCACCCCATTGTGAAGACCATTAGCCAGAAATCCTGCCTATGTACACAAATTCCAATCATTATTCTGATGCATCACTTTTTTTTTTTACTTATTTATTTTTAAAAAAGATTTATTTACTTTTATCCATTTTTACCCCACGCCCTCCATTTTTGCTGTTTTTGTGCCAATTCACTGGGCAATTCTCTGTGTCTGTTTTCTGTCCTCTCTTCTCATCCTTCTCCTCCTGTCTTCACCAGGCTTTGATCCTCAGGACCTCCAATGTGGGAGAGAGGTGTCTTCCCACCTGTACCACCTTAGTTCCTGGCTTTTTGGCATGTCTCGTCTTGGCTCTCCTTTGTGTCACTCTCCTGTTACGTCATCATCTTGCCGCATGGCTCACGGGGCCTGGCAGCGCACTCACACATGGGGCCTGGTGGCCTGCGTGCCTTCTATATTTTTCTTTTTTTAAATTTTTACTGGGAGGTCCCGGGGATCGAACCCAGGTCCCTCCATATAGGAGATGGATGCCCAACCATTTGAGCCACATCTGTCCCCCTGCTATATCTCTTAAGGTTGACCAAAGATACCTAGAGTTACAGTCATTTCCCATACAGGATGGTCATACAATAAATCAGGCTTGACTTATCACCAGCATTCTAAAAACAAGACCTAGGGAGAAAAACTAGGTCTGGGGACACATGCATAGTTTCTAATATAGCGAATGTTTAGCCTACTCTGACTATCACAAAATTAGGACAGCGAGAATATTCGCATAATGCATCACTCTTAAATGTGAGTGATCCCAGGATCCTCTATCATCAGGAAGAGCCTTTAATAAGAAAACACACAAACAGAAAAATGGAACTAAGAGGAAGAAGAAATCTTCCAAAAAATTACAAGTGATGGCATCAGAGAGAAAAGACTATTCAATGAAACAAGAACAGGATGGTATAAAAATGATCAGAGAAACAAATAAAGCATTTGGAAATTGATAAAAATAAAAATAAATTAATAAAAGAAGGTCAAACCTCTCAAAATGCACAACAAAAAGAAAAAGAGATGGAAAGCCAGAGTGAAAAGATAATTAGAAGAGCAGTCCAGGAGGTCTAACAGTAGGAAGGTAACTCTCCAAGAAATACCGAAAAAAAAAAAAAAAATTTTTTTTTTCCAGAACGGAAGGACACATGTCTCCATTGAAAGGGGCTACCAAGCAAGTGTACAGCATAAAGAACAACCCTCAGTAAGGCATGGTTTTGTGACATTTCAGAACACCATAGGAGGCTGTAGTTTGAGATTATTTATGAATTCAAAAAAAAAAAAAGATTGTAAATTGTCTGTTCCTCTGGGGGTGATCCCCTTTGACTGTATTAGATTCAGCTGAGATATCTTTGATTAAATTATGTTAAGATTATGGCTTTGATTCAACCACGTCAGTACGGTGTAACTCAGTTTAAGTCCCTGACCTCTTGGTGGGCTATATAAACACACACTCACTTAAGACACACAGAGAGGGAGAAACATAAGAAAAGAGAAAGAGCTCCATAGATGCCAGAGGAGAGAACTTTGTCATGACACGGAAGAGGAGAGAATTTTGATCCTGTAGCCCCAGGAAGAGAGACAAGCCCTATGCCAGCCTACAGCTGAGATCAGAAGAAGCTGGGCCCATGGAGCCTTAAGAAGAAGGAAGGGCAGGCCAAGGTAGTGACCGCCCGCCATCTTGCTTCAACATGTGGCAACAGAATGAGAAAGCACCTCTTATGGTACCTTGAGTTGCTCTCTTTAGGGCCTTGTAACTGTAAGCGTCTACCCCAAATAAATACCCTTTATAAAAGCCAACAGGTTTCTGGTATTTTGGATCAGCACCCCTTTTGGCTGACTAATATAGAAGTCAAGAGAAGATGTTAAAAACTCCCAGAGAAAACCATTTATCTTATAAATGACCAAGAGTCAGAACAGCTTCTCAAAACTAGCCCCAAAAGTAAAAAACAATGTAGTCATACTGTCAAATAATAAAGAAAAACTGTTTTCAATCTGAAATTCTGTACTCAGCTGTTTTGGCTGAATTGAATCCCCCAAAAGATTTGTTCAACCCTACCCCCAGTCCCATAAATGTGGCCTTATTTGGGAATAGGATCTCTGAAGATGTTATTAGTTAAGATGAGGCCAAACTGGATCAAGGTGGGCCCTAGTCCAATATGAGGATATGGGAACACAGGTAGACAGAGAGGGAAGTTGTGATGGAGGCAGAGAGTGGGTTATGTCACAGCCATGGGATTGCCAGCAAGCCACTGCCAAAACCCTACAGACTTCAGAGGAAGCACTGCCTTGCCAACACCTCAATTTTGAACTTTTGGCCTCCAGAACCATGAGACAATACATTCCTGTTGTTTTAAGCCACTCCGCTGGTGGGACTTTGTTAAGGCAGCCAAACCAACAACCAAGTGTGAGGCTGAAGAGAGTCATTTTCAGCTACGCTAAGTCTCTACGTGACTCCTCAACTTTCAGATCTGGGCTTAAACATTACCACTCTGGAAAGGCTTTTACCAACTGCTCTTATTTCACGTGTCTGTTGGCTCCCCTCTCTCCAACTGCACCCCATTCCTTTCCTCAATGACACATCCCAGTTTAATTTTTTATTTGCTCACCATTTGCTGTTTGTGTCCCCCACCAGATTATCCAGATTCATGTTTAGTGTTTATCATACCATCCTTTCGGCACACAACAGTGCCTGCCACTATATAGAGGGCACGCAAAATAGACACTGACTGAATGTGCAATTTAAGTCTTACTGATGACTTTTGAGGTTTCTAATGACTTTTTAAATACATCAGGACCACTGATAAAACACATTTATGATCCAATCAATTAATATAGAATGGCCTCAACTGTAGGAAGATGGTGGAGCAGGAAGCTCCCGGAATCGATCCCTCCACCAGAACAATTATTAAACAGGCAGGAACTGTCTGAATCAACTCTTTCCAAACACTGGAGTCCAGTAGAACACCATGGAAGATCCAAGGAAGAGGCTAATAAACTGCAGTAAATACCAATAAACTGCACTCTCCACACAACTGCTACCATCAATTTTCCCCCAGGCTGGCAGCTGGCAGCAGTGAGGAACTCGAACCCAGCCCTGGCTGCAGGATGCTGGTGCCAGGGGGCACAAAAAGACCTAGAATCCCAAGATCCAGGGGTGGATGGTCCAATCACTGATCACTTTTGACTGGCTACTTCAGATCACGGGGGCCCGGCTCTGAGGGCAGCTGTTGTTCCAACCCACCCTGGACAAAGGGGCAGAGGAGACTTAAAGACAGTGTACTTCCTCAGAGCTGCAGAGGACAGGTAAAAAACGGCATCTCCTTCTAGGTATTACCACAAAAAAACTGAAAGCAGGGACTTGAACAGATAATTGCACAATGATGTTCAGAGTGGCATTATTCACAATCGCCAAAAGATGGAAGCAACAATGACAGACACAGGCCATTACGGATCTTGCCATAACCTACAAAATTGTGCGGGAGAGAGCATAAACTACAATGTAAACTATAATCCATGCTTAGTGGCAATACTCTAAAATGTTTTCATCAATTGTAACGAATGTACCACACTAATGAAAGGTGTTGTTAATGTGGGAAAATATAGGAGGTGTAGGAAGTGGGGCATATGAGAATCCCCTATATTTTTATGTAACATTTACGTTATCTAAATACTTTAAAAATAATAATAATAAATAAAAATATATTAAAAATAAATAAATAAAATAAAAAAAGATGGAAGCAATTGAAATGTCCATCAACCAATGAATGGATAAACAAAGTGTGGCATATGCACACAATGAAATATTATTCAGTTGTAAAAAGGAATGAAGTTCTGATATATACAACAACATGGATGGGCCCTGAGGACATCATGTTGAGTGAAATAAGCCAGACACAAAAGAACAAATTTGAAATAATGAGAATAAGCAAACTCAGAGTCAAAATCTAGAATACAGGCTAACAAGGGATGGGGCCGGAATAGGGAATAGGGAATAGGGAGCTCATGTTTAAATTGTGCAGAATTTCTATTTGGGATGATGGAAAAGTTTTGATAATGGATGGTGATGATGGTAGCACAACATTGTGGACATAATTAACAGCACTGAATTATGTATTTGAATGTAGTTAAAAGTAGAAATTTTAAGTTGCATATACATTACTAGAATAAAATTAAAAAAAAAAAAAAAAAAAAAATCCATGTGCCTATACAAGACAAACAGTAAAAAAGTTAATAGTCCAATTATAGCAGAGTGGGTGTAGCTCAGTGGTTGAGCACCTGCTTTGCATGTACGAGGTCCTGGGTTCAATTCCTGATACCTCCTAAAACAAAATTAAAAATTAAACAATAGTCCAACTATAAAAATGTGCTTTCATCAATGGCAATGAATGTTCCACACTAGCAGAAGTTGTTAATAATAGGATGGTACAGGAGAACCATCCTATTATTATACCCACAACTTATTTAAAAAAAATAAAGAGTATTGTCTCAAGTGACAAAACCTCAGGTGAGTTTTTTTTTTTTTTTTTTAAAGACTTATTTATTTACTTTATCCATTTTAAACCCCCCTTCTCCATTTTGCTGTTTTGTGTCCATTCGCTGGGCAATCCTCTGTGTCTGTTTCCTGCCATCTCCTCCTCCTCCTCCTCCTCCTCCAGTCTTCACCAGGATTCGATCCTGGAGACCTCCAATGTAGGAGAGAGGTGTTCTGCCACCTGCACCACCTCGGTTCCTGGTTTTCAGAGCCTTCGGAGCATCTCGTCTTGTCTCTCCCCTGCGTCTCTCTCCTGTTACGTCATCATCTTGCTGCATGGCTCCCAGGGCCTGGCGGCTCACCGCCACACAGAGCCTGGCAGCCCATGCGCCTTCTATTATATATATATATATATATATTTTTTTTTTTTTTTTTATTTTACCGGGAGGTCCCGGGGATCGAACCCAGGTCCCTCCATATGGCAGACGGACGCCCAACCATTTGAGCCACATCCACCCCCCTCAGGTGAGTTTTATTTCCTATGTTTTACTTACCTGCTTCTTTAATATATATATTTATATTTTATATTTTTATTTATATACAGTATCATTTTCATAAAAACAAAAGACATTTTAAAAAGAAAAGTTAAGTTGAAAAAAAAAAATCCAAAGTGAACACCCGTTGCATCTGCTGTTAGTGCTTGCCCAGGATCCCTCCCCTTTGGGGAAATTGCCCTTCCCTTCCCTGCCTTTTGGACTGACTGGGTATTCCACCCGGCGGCCAGTCCCTACACACCCTCCCCTGGTACTGTAATTGTTAAGGACGGGCACCTAACTGATGACAAGCATTACTTTCAGTGCAGGGCCTTCTGCTACAACTTCCGGGGAAAGCTGTACTCTTTATACTCAAGATAAGCAGGTCTGGAGCACTCGGGGAGAGAAAAGTAGAGGTGAGAGAGATGAATGTCTGATGAACCCATCAAGCAATAGAATCCATTTAGGCCTGAAGCTAGCCAACCCCTGGAATTCCCAGTTTCACGGATTTATCATCAACTACTCAGAAAAGAAGTCTCAAAAACATCAGTGAATTCAGAGTACTTATTATGAGTTTAAGTTGTTCTGACAGTTTAAGTGGTTCCTCTAAGCTTCTCTCTGGATTAAAACTTAGGCAACTCAGGCCCATTCAAGAGGAACAAAACCCACCGTGTTCTGCTAGACAGGAGAGAGATTCCTCACAGCTCTCAGCTGTCCTGGGTGGCTTTGGCACCCACTGAAACCCCAAATGTTTCTCTCCTGGTCTTCTGAAATCTAAACATTCATTAAAAATAAGACCACAAACATTGTAATTGCTCTAAACTGTTCTGCTTTCTCAGGGGGACTCTCAAAAAGCACAGGAGCTGCTAATACATCTTGTTCCTTCTGCTGCTAATACATCTTGTTCCTAGAAGAAGTACTGACCTGGTAGAGGAAGGAGACCCTCTCTGGGTCTGTCCCCTAACAAGGGGAACCTGACAGGAGCTGGGGGAGCAGGGCCTGAGTCCAATTTCTTGCCAGTGGTTGGAAGAAGTGGAAGCGGATTGCCCACGGTGGGGTTATTCTTGCCTTGAAATGAGGAATGCTCACTGCTAGCTAAAGGGCCTGGAGTCTCAGAGTCTGGAAAATGAAGAAAACAAATGGTCAACAGAAGCCTCCTGTGCACAAACACCTCAGGCAATTCAAGGAAGACCTTCACTTTTACAGACATAGAGGTTTCTATGAACAAAAAGAAACAAGACTGTTGTATTTTAAGTTTATGGGTCTCCCGCCAACCCAGAATGCGCATGTAATAAAATTATATAAAAATAAAGCATATATTCTACATTTTATAACATAAACAGTTTCCTTTAAAGCTTTAACACAGTCCTATGACATCAGCTACTTTTTCCTATAAGTGACAAGTAATTTTTTTTTTCTCACCTACTTAATTCAATTGAAGCAAACTGAAAAAGTCACTACTTTAGGGAGTCTGACTTGGAACTTGAATGCTCATTTAAAATCTTTACAATTAGGAACTGTTGCTTCTTCACATTTACTCACATATTTAAAAGTAATCCTGGGGTCGGAGGTGGCTCAACTGGTTGGGCGTCCGTCTCCCATATGGAGGGACCCGGGTTCTATCCCCGGACCTCCCGGTAAAAAAAAAAAAAAAAAAGTAATCCTATGAATGCCTCTGTATACTTGTAACTTAACAATCAGGAAAATAAACTGGTAGAGAACTAGAACTACTTCCTACATGTCCATCTTATAAATAGAGGTCATTCTATTTATATATTAAAAATCTGGTTCAAAAGAAAATTTGGGGAGTCGGATGTGGCTCAACTGGTAGGGCGTCCGTCTCCCATAGGGAGGGACCGGGGTTCGATCCCCGGGGTAAAAAAAAAAAAAAAAAAGAAAATTTGGTTTCAGAAGAAGCATTTCAGTCTATAAAGTTTAAATATTAAAAAGTAAATTCCTCTCTGGAACATGTTCAAATCAGGTATCTTTTTTATTATACAGATATTACAGAGACATATTCTCTCAAGTAAATGGAAATTACTCAGCTTTTTTCATATATGTATTTACAAGTAGAGGATTTTCTGGGATTTAACATGGAGAGGGAATGGGGACAGTGTCCAATACCTTTCAATTGTAGTTTCCTGGTCTTCAGGTAGTTAGTGATCAGGTTCAACTCATTCTTGTACAAATGCTTTCCCTCATTTAATAGAAAGAAGAGGTGCCGAACCCCCAAAGGCACAGAGTAGCTGGGAAGGCCTTCCCGTGCCAGGAAGTCATCCACTAGATCGCCAGCCCTCTGAGAAATTTCAGCACATTCCTGTTGCTCCCGTTCAGTGAAAAACCTCCTAAATTCTTCAGCTACCAGCATCAGTGCATCCTCCAGGGGCATATCACGATGGACTAGGAACAAGGAAAGAGGCTGCTTTATCAAACTGGTGCTCTGATATTTTCAAAACACCATTTTCAAAAGGACAAGAGAAAAAACAATCAGGATTTAAAAAAAAAAAAAAACAGGGAAGCGGCTGTGGCTCAATCAGTAGGGCTCCCGTTTACCATATGGGAGGCCCCGGGTTCGGTTCCTGGGGCCTCCTGGTGAAGGCAAGCCCGCCCGCACGGCGTGGTTAGCTGACCCAGTGAGCACAAGCAGCAAGGGGGGGATAAATGAATAAATAAATAAAATCTTTAAAAAAAAACAAAACAAACAAACAAAAAAAAAAAACAGCTAATCTGACTACATGTGGTTTCAACTGTCTCAGCTTTCAGTACAGATGTATTGATTCAAGTGGCTGGGACCCTCAACAGCAGATGCCCTGTCGGATTTCAAAATCAAACATTATGTTCTGTTTCAAAATTATAACATGTGGCAGCTTGGTTTACTGTTTCCACAAAAACCCTCATTTCACATTTCACAATTGAACAGCTTCGTGCTAAGCTGGCCAAAAGAGAGCGCAGAGGAGAGGGGAAATAGGGGATGTATGTCAATGGGAATTCTCACGTCTGAAGAAATGTGCCTGAAAAAGGACAGGATGCAACTTCAATTACTGCTGGCTACCTGAAGAATGAGTAAACAAACAAACAAACAAAAACCCTCAGAGGCTAAAGTGTTTTATTTTGGTCTAGCCATCAGGGTGTAATGCTGAGATGAGTGGTGATTCTCAGAACAAGGACTAGCCCTTGAGATGGCAGCCTTTAGGGAGTTGAAGTTGGGACTAGAAAAGGGGAAGTGAGGGCTACTGTTTTTCATTAATACCCTTTTTGGTATCCATTTATCTAACTATGTGTATGCAATACTTTGATAAAAAGACAGACAGGTAGACAGCCATGCTGGCACTGAGCTTCCAGGCTCCATCACTGTAGCCTGAGGAGTAGCCCAGTCTCTACGGGGTCTGCTGGTTTTCCTCAGGCCCCTGAGATCCAAACCATATTAAAAAGCCTTTCAAGGCCAGGTCAGGGAGTGCTTCAGGCTCTAAATAGTATATATAAAATCAACTCTAAACATGAAGAATGGCTTTTACATTACGTAGTGGCTGTACTCAACCCAAAGATGTCTTCCAATCCCGTCTAGGTTTATCTGCTGAGAATAAGACTAAATAAAAGCTCAGTCTCACGTGGGCGCCCCCTACCCTGCTTTGCCATATGTTACCAGGTCCTGAACAAATTTAGTATCCAAGGGACTCTGGCAGAGCTGCGGTGGGGATTACAATATTTGGCTAAATCTAAAATGTATTAAGATTACATTTAGGAATCAATATGGATATATGTTTACCTCTGGGCTCTGAAGTTTCATTGCTTGACTATTATAAATTCAGAAGCTCTACACACTTCTGAATAGTGGCTACGTGTGCTAGGTATGAAGCAAACTGTTGGATATAAAGCACTGTAAGACGGGAAACGGATGTGGCTCAAGAGGTTCGGCGTCCGTCTACCATATGGAGAGACCGGGGTTCGATCCCCGGTACCTCCCGGTAAAAAAAAAAAATAAATAAATAAATAAATAAATAAATAAATAAATAAAGCACTGTAAGAGTTCAGCTAAGACCAACTTTACTAAAGTGGATGTAGCTTATAGGAAGAAACCCAAAGCATTACTTTTTATTTATGATGTGAGTATAATAATTAAATTCATGGATGACCAGTGAAATGTGTGTCTATTAATATTAGCCTGGATGTGAAAAATAAACTTTATTTTCTGAGTCTGTAATATGTGAAAAAGAGTAGGTTACATTTTTTCTTAAAGTCATGCTATTTTTAAAAAGTATTTTAGTATTATTCAACCTATTTAACTAAGCAACCTGACATGAATATAGATGGGATTAGTCCTTTTCATAACCTGTCCATAAAAAAACTGTTTTTTTTTCCCCCTTCAGGAGATGGGGGTAATTTTTTAAAAGTATATATTTTTACATTTTCCAACTTATGTATAACATAAACTTGGCTTAGTCTTATTTATTTAAAATAAATTAGACATTTTCTATGCTTGTTCTAACTGCCATTGCAGGCTCCTGAGGACACTCTTGAGCAAGAGCCAGCCAGGCAGGCATGGGTGGCAACAGAGAGGCAAGGTAAGTGGAACAATCTGAATGAAAGACATCCCAGCACTCCCGAGATGATGGGAAATAAGTGTTCTTCGCGATTCTCTGTTCAGACCCAGTACTGTGGTTGGATTATAGCATATCAATCCTAAATTCATTTCTCTACAGGATCCATCAAAATTCTCTCAGAAGCTAGAGACATGATTTAAATCCAGCTACTAGTGCTCCCCAAGATCTCAGCACCAGGGAAAAGGTCTCCAACTTAGCAATGAAAATCCTACACTGGGAAGCGGCTGTGGCTCAATCAGTAGGGCTCCCGTTTACCATATGGGAGGCCCCGGGTTCGGTTCCTGGGGCCTCCTGGTGAAGGCAAGCCCGCCCGCATGGCGTGGTTAGCTGACCCAGCGAGCACAAGCAGCAAGGGGGTGGATAAATGAATAAATAAATAAAATCTTTAAAAAAAAAAAAAAATCCTACACTGCTAAGGAGACACGAGCTGGGATGGACTCTCCAGGGCCTGTTTGTAGAAGCCTGCCGGCTGCTTACCTGGGCAGAGAAAGAAAGCCAAGCTGGCCTGACACCTTGCACAGAGTATGCACTCATATACCTGGGCTGACCAGGGCAGAACAGAATGGTACCCAACGCTTCTGCAGAGAGGAGAGGACTGGGAAACCCATGTTCATCTGGATGTGACTGTGCATGAGCTGCAAAGATGGCCCTCCCCAAGGAAGCCCACCTCCCATAAAGGGGAGGGAACACCAGTTTAAATGCCTGTAGCTGGGAAATATACCACTCCCAGTGTCTGTCTGTTGTTCAGGGCAGGGGATGGAGCCAAGATAAGACAGAAGCAGTAGCCCTGACAGAGATGGAGAAGATGAAGGGTAGTATATGAGGTATGCATCTGTCTTTGTTTATTTCAGAGAAGAAAGGAAAGTTAACTTTTGTACACTCTCATTAGCATAAGTGTATTTTTAGAAAAGGCCAAGTTGGTAAGAAAGGTAGTCTAAGAGAATACAGGGAATGGATAGAGAGTCTTTTAGATTTAGCAAGGGCAGAAGAGCTGGTGGTGAGATTTAGTCAAAAGTTCTGTATAACAGAACTGAATCAGTAACATAATATTTTGGATTCTTAAGAAGCAATGAAGAAGAATTAAATTTCAATTGTCCATAATACATGGGAAAAGTCATTTGTTCCTCAACCAGATCCAGTTTGGTTGCAACAAATACGAATCTTCAAATTTACCAGTGAACAAAGAAAAGATATATTTTTTAAACTGGGATCTATTTAAAGTGATAGCTCTATATTAATCTAAACTTACTTTTGATAGATTCATGAAGCAAAATTACGGTGCAAGAGGAAAATTTTACATTAGGCTGTTGAACAATAACACAAAATGGGGAGCCATCATGTTTAACTTCCTGGAGTGCACGAGTGAGACTCGACTCAGAGGCAAGGGGAATCATTTCCACCACAAGGCCAAGATCCTGCAACCGATGACCTATGGCTGTTGCATATTCCCTTTAAAAAAACACACACACACACAAGAAAAAGTTAGTTACTTTCAATCATTAAAAAAAAAAAAAAAAACTATGTCACCAAGCAGTCATTATGTAGATACTTTGATGTACAGTGAGTTGAAGAAAGGGAGGGATAGGATACGGTATTTTTACTGTACTTAGGTAAGTGAGGTGTAAGATACTCTTTTTTTTTTTCAAAAATGATGCACGCTCTATGACTTGTTTTCTGTTTTAGACATATGGAAAATATTCACGTACATGTGAGCCGTCTGATGGAATCAGATAGTTAAGAACACTGGAGATAACTCCATCAAAAAGGGAACTTACTTTTTTGAAAATGTCGCCTTCGTATGGCTGACAATGAACTTAACTTTATAAAGGAAGCAGAGTCTGCCAAAGCCCTCTTTTTTTGGAACGATACATGGAGCAAGCACCATGAAGGTGGCCAGCATCATGTTCCTTTTCAAAACGGAAACATGCAAATGCTCTTTGATTAAGTCATTTCAATTCTAAGACGACAAAGAAAAATTTAAGATTGTTTTACAGATCAGATGAGACCATTATGTTCAGAAAAAGGAGAGAATGCTCATGTGCCAACAGCTTCTGATAGAGATTCGTGGTGGCTGTGGGCATGGGCACCAAGTGCTCTCTTGCTAAGGCCCTGAGCCACTGCTCTGGAGTCAGCCAGCTCAGCCAGCGTCAACCATCCCGTAACTAACCTTGAACCAAAAACCCAGAGTCACCTCATCTCTGATTTCCTCAACCTTAATCTTCAAGCCCCAGGGAATCTGTCCTCTCCCTCTCCTTTGGGTTCATGCTTCCATTCCTGCCCAGACAGACCTGTAAAGCATGCTGCCTAGAAACCAAGGATACACTATATCCCTGATTTCTCTTTCCACTCCAATCCATCCTATACTTCAGTCTCTGAGTAATCCTGGTAAAAGAACTACTTTCAAATCTGTCACAGTAACTGCTTGGCATCCTAAACTATCCTAGCATCCAAAGTCCTGCCATGACATGGTGCCAACCTAGTTTAATTGGCTTTGTAACCTACTGATTGTCAAACATCCTATTCTCTTCCTAAATTTAAGTTCTTGTGGTCCCTAAACAATCAATCTCTGCAACTCTCCCCACACTTTTCTTTCAGCTGTGCCTTTTCTGCCATTATCTGCTTCCTGGACTCACCTCCAAGCCCCAGCTCAAATGACCATTATTCCCTCAAATCTCCTTGACTCATCTCATTGGACCCCAACCAATAACCCACTCTTCCTCATATGTATGCTATATATTTATAAGGAGTACAGCCTCCTACTATGCCATTTCCACTTGTAGAAGGTGGGTAACTGTACATAAAAAACAAGTACAAATAGAATTTGTGCATAAACAACAAGTGCACTGCATGTCTTACAAATAGGAATTGTAACTTAATTATCTTTATGTTCCTCGCTGTGCCTGGCACAGAGCTTTACATATAACAGGTACTTATTAAATGTATGTCTTGAAAATTAAAATTTAATATCATGGTAGGAAACCTGCTTTTCTGGCAATTTAGGAGAGAAGAGGTGATTTCAGAAAATAAATTCAAGAAGAAAACAAGAAAAACAAGACACAGTTCACATTTGCAGAGTGACAGTGCACGAGTCAAAATTATCATAAAAATAATTCATGCTGGATGACACAATTTGAAAATTAATTACTGTGTTAGAGAATAAAGGAATAAATTAGCCATCTAATTTATCACTACAAATCTTTCTGACATCAAAGTTACAACTGAGCAAACAGCAGGCCCTAGCTTACAGATTCCCTGGCAGATGCAGGTTCCATGACGGCAGAACAGCTCCTAAACTGCATCGAGGGCTCATCCACTCAAATATCCTAATCCATGGCTAAATGCCAGAACCGCAGAACAGTAGGCAAAAGTTGGGCAACGCCTCAGGAGTCGTTTCTAAATGCCACTCCAGATGGAGGGGGAAAGGGAAAGCCATCTCCAGCACCCCTCTCTACCACAAACACTGCACTCAAATTAACACCAGTCAGGCAGCTCTGGAAATGGGGAAGTGGCAAAAATATCAGAGTTGTGGGAAACGGTTGTGGCTCGAGTGACTGGGCTCCCGTCTACCATATAGGAGGAGGTCCAGGGTTCGATTCCCGGGGCCTTGTGAAAGGCAAGCTGGCCCACGCAGAGTGCTGGGTCCCCGCAGAGCGCTGGTGCAGCAAGATGAGGCAACAAAAAGAGACAAAGAGGAGAAACAACAAGAGATGCAGCAGACCAGGGGGGGAGCTGAGATGGCGCACGAGATTGAGCGCCTCTCTCCCACTCCAGAAGGTCCCAGGATTGGTTTCTGGTGCTGCCTAAAGAGAAGACAAGCAGACACAGAAGAACACAGAGAGCAGACAGTGAGTACAAAACAACGAGGGTGGGGGTGGGGAAGAGGGGGGAGGGGGGTGGGGCGGGCTGTTAGGGTTAAATAAATAAATCTTTAAAGGGAAGCAGCTGTGGCTCAATCAGTGGGGCTCCTGTTTACCGTATGGGAGGCCCCGGGTTCGGTTCCCGGGGCCTCCTGGTGAAGGCAAGCCCGCCAGCACGGCGTGGTTGGCTGACCGAGCGAGCACAAGCAGCAAGGGGGGGATAGATGAATAAATAAATAAAATCTTTAAAAAATAAATAAATCTTTAAAAAAAAAAAAAAATATCAGAGTCATGTAAGCTGAATGGCAGCAGGAGTCAGTCGAGATGCTAGAAGTCGAGTGCCATGCTTGCTGCAGGTTTTGAGAAAGCTCTTCTAGTCAAAGCTAATGTAGTGACCCTAGTTAACACAGAGTTTTGTGGAAAAGTTGCTAAATGCCAAGGAAACAAAAGCTACTACGTGCACCAAGTCCTTACTGCCTCTGGGTTCAAAATCTCTATTTAAATGACTACCTAATCAAATTAATCCACAGCGTGTCTGGTTGTCTTTCAATTATTCAAGAAAAATTCTACAATTTTGTAATGTAAAAGGAAATGGTCTCTCCTACCCTCCCCATGCTGCAGCTGACCTCATTTCTTCCAGTATGCAGTCTCCCAAGGTCCAACCCAATACCCTCCAAATGAAATGGAGCTGCTGTAATATTGCTTTCAGAAACTCTTAGAGAAAAGATGCTTTTTTATAAGTAAACTAGATTCCTATAAAGGGAATTACACAAAAGATAAATTCTGCATCATCAGAAGATGGCAGATATTCATATGGAGACATGGGAAAACCCCATGCTACCTTAAACACTTAGTTCCTTTTTATGCATCCTCATTTCCTGAACTGGAAATCGTAGTTCTCATCACCTCTGGCTCTTCAGCACCACTCAGTCAAGCCTGGAGGAAGCATGCACCGCCATCACCACCAGCCATTTGTCTGCATGCCAGGCCCTTTGCCAAGCACTGGCAAAGCAGGTAACCCAGAGACACAGTTATCATCACATACTAAGTCCCTGCCTGCCCCAAGATCGGAGACAGGAGTTTCAACGCAGCACAGCAAGTGCCAGCCAACGGTGTGTGAGCTCAGGGCACTCCAGGAGCCCAGCGGAACAGCCACACACCACCTGGACGGCAGGCGCAGCGGGGAGGGCCTCCCGGAATACCAGGGCTGCGGTCCGCTTCAGTGGCCGGCAGGCTTCAGTGGCCGGCGCACGTTAGACAGGTGGAGCCGAGATACCCCAGGCTGAAGGAACAGCGCAGACGAAGGCTGAGAGGAAATCAATAACCAGGTAAGAAACGAGAGGAACAGTTCTTGGAAAAGTGAAGCCACACTACACTGGCGATTCAGCTCCACAAGGGCAGGGGTTCTGCCTGTTTTGTTCACAGATGTGTCTCCAGAGCCTAGTACAGTGCCTGGCACATGGAAGCCACCCCCTCGCAATTGCTCTCTTCTTTATGTTTAGAAAATTGGTAGATGCTCTGTCTGGAGAATTCAAGCAATACAGAAAAAGGCAATAAGAAAGTAATCTTTAGAAATCTCCCCACTCACAGTTTGCCATTACCAGCAGTTTGGTAAACACAGCAGTGTCATTCCTGTAATTCCTAAAGGAACATTTGCACAGTCCCAACTCTCGGTGATTTATGTACGCAAGGCTGAATAGCTAATTACTCAGTTGGTACACCATCTCATTTGACTGTGCTAAAAAGAAATAAATCTACCTCTGTTTTTTGTTGGTAGAAACAATGACGCAATCCGAAGGCCTCTCGCGATCCCGCTCTTTCCGAATCTCTTGATAAAAGTGCTGGAAAAGCTCCTCTTTCTTAGTGTCTCTGCCGCTGGCACCATCTGAAAGATATTTACTCATTTATGCTTTTGCAAGGCCAAAAGCATTCACTGAAGTTTTTCAGGGGTTCTTTACAAAAGTGTAAATGAAAAATAATATACTATAAAGAACAGACAAGAAAAACGTAACTGGAATCTGAACAAGATTCTTACCAAACTCAGAATTCTGGCATTGCTCACGGTTATCTTCGTTTCCTTTTGAATCATCAGCCACATTCCCCCGTGATTCTTCAATGCTGTTGGATGTATGAAAATACAATAGTTGTGCAAATATATTTTCCTTCTAATTACGTCCCCAAAAGGAAGCGGCTGTGGCTCAATTGGTTGGGCTCCCGTTTACCATATGGGAGGCCCCAGGTTTGATTCCCGGGGCCTCCTGGTGAAGGCAAGTCTGCCTGAGCGGCACCGTGAGCTGGGCGTGCTGAGCTGGTGCAGAAAGATGATGCAACAAAGACAAACAGACACAGAGAAACGGACAGCAAATAGACACAGCGAGCACAAGTAGCAAGGGAGGGATAAATAAATAAATCTTTAAAAAATAAAAAAATAAATACATCCTCAAAAGCTGAAAAACAAATCCCAACTCACCTAACATAATACATAGGTGCTTAAATAAAAGCTGAACTTTTAAGACATATACTATATGAGAACAGGTGACTGAACGAGGTAGCACGTTGCTCATCATCTGTTCTCATGTAGTTTAAGTCTTAGTTGGCCAGGGCTGCTGTAACAGATACCACGGACTTGTTGGCTTCAACAACAGGAATTTACTGTCACGGTTCTGGAGGCTAGAAATTCAAAATCAAGGTGTCGGCAAAGTCATGATTTCTCCAAAGTTTGCAGTATTCTGGTGGTGGATGGCTGGCAAATCCATAACTCATCTCTACCTCTGTCACATGGCCATCTGTCTCCTGTCCCCTACTCACTCCTACAGACTCTTATGTTCAAATTTCCTCTGCCTCTAAGGACTCCAGCCATATTGGAGTGAGACCCATCCTGATTCAGTTTGGCCTCCTCTTAACTAGTAACATCTTCAAAGATCCTATTTACAAATGAATTTGCACCCACAGGACCGGAGGTTAGGGCTTGAACATGCCTTTGTGGGGGATGTGATTCAATCCATGACAATATGTTATGAATTTCTGGTACTTTCTGCCCTTTCCCACTCATTGTCTCATTTGTCATGGTGAAAAGTACTATCTGGTGCTACTGATCTTTGTCAAGCAAGACTCAGATATACATTCATATTTAGATGTTTATTCTAAAGGACAGGAGATCATTTTATTAAAAGTGTTCATTTTTAAAGGGGGGGCTTAACTCTGAAGGTCTTCATTGGATATAGGTAAAAAATTAATCTGTGAGATTTGCTCACTTTACTCCTAAACACCCTAAAGCTCCTGTGAGCAATTTTCTCTTTCTATAAAGCATGCAAAATAGTGCACAGATGCTGGGTAATCTATTAGCCTTCTAAGTAGTCCCCTTTGCTGTGATTTAACAGAGGAAAGGGGGAATTAGATGCACTATGTGCCCTAAATCAGACATTTTTACTGCAGCTCCCCAGCATCCAGACACCAATGTTTCTGTCCATAAGGAATGTCCTGCTAGGGAGGGAACCAACGAGGCAGGCAACAATTAGCTGTTTTCTCACAAGAGACATTACGCTGCGGGGCAAAATGGCCACGGAATAGACTCAAACTATGACTATTCAGCAAGCTGCCAAAAAGTGTCAATCCCTCTGCTTTGCCCCTTTAAATTTTTATTCGGGTTCTTGTCCACATCCAACTTCCTGACAGCAGAGCTGCCGCTACAGACTTGTATTTGCAAAGCTTTTGCCTGAGTCCATACCTCCCCCTACTGCCCTAAGAATCCTGAGCTATGCAACAATGTCTCCCTCATCCAAGCAGGCTTTATCTTTGTCTGCTGTTTTTGACAAACACTGGCCATTGATTCTAGAGGTCATTCTTTAAGCTACCTTCTTTCGTCAACTCTTACAACATTTTGTTCTAGATGCCTTTCCCTCCAACTTTATGCACTTCCTTTCCCAATGCAATGGTACATAAACTAGCTTCCCCCACCCCAAATAATTAGAGGCAACTGGAAGGCACCTTGGAAGCGAGTACCTGGTTGCTCAGCGATGGATCCCAAGCCAAATTTACATCTTCAGTATCCAACATCATACCCAGCAGTTGCTCAGTCCCTCTAGATTTTAAACTCCCCACAAATCCTAACACAAATCTAACACAAACCTGCTGTTTTACAGAGGAACAGCAATTGCCAGCATGTTAGCCAAAGACACTCTAAACATTCTGCCCTGCCACAAACATACCAGTCATCAGGGGATAAGCAGTATAATGTTGAAACGGCAACTGCCTGGGTTTGAATCCCAGTTCTGTCACTTACAAGCTGGGTAACTTTTTTTTAAAAAGATTTATTTTTATTTATCCAACCCCCCCCTTGTTGTTTAGGCTTGCTGTCTCCTCTCTGTGACCATTTGCTGTGTGCTCTGTGTCTGCTCATCTTCTCTTTAGGAGGCACCAGGAACTGAACCTGGGACTTTCCCTGTGGGAAAGGGGCACTCAATCGCTTGAACCGCCTCCGCTCCCTGCTTTGTTGTGTCTCTCACTGTGTTTCCTGTGTCTCCTTGCTGCGTCAACTCGCCATGCCAGCCCATCGCAACAGCTCGCTGTCTTGTTCATCGACTCTATGAGGCACCGGGAACCGAACCCAGGACCTCCCGTGTGGTACATGGGAGCTCAATAGCTTGAGCCACATCTGCTTCCCTGGATAACTTTTACAGGTGAGCAAGCTGAGACATAGAGACATTCAATGAGTTACTTAATGTCTCTATGTCTCAGCTTGCTCACCTGTAAAATGAGAATATTAATGGAATCTACCTCTTAGCACCTGTATGAGAATTAAGTGAGTTAACAGAGGTTGTAGCAGTTTGGCATTATTTATGAATTTCAAAAATAGATATTGGATTATGTTTGTAAACTGGTTTGTTCCTCTGGCATATAAGATTATATTGGATTCAGAGGTTTCACTTTTACTTGATTAAATAATGATTAAAGCTTTCATTGGGCCAAGTCAGTAGGACATTGAGTCCCTGCCTCCTTGGTAGGTGGGGACTCACAGAGAAACTGCACTGCAGAGAAGGTAAGTTGGAGTTTTGAGCTGGAGCCCTGAGAAGTAAACACAGAGAAGCAGATGCAGCTGAGGCCCCAGGAAGAGAGACCAGAGCAGCCCAGCCCAGAGAGAAATGAGCCCAGGAGAGGGATGAGACTTGTCCCAGCCTATAGCTGATTTTGGAAGAAGCTGGGACCATGGAGCCTTAAGAGGAAGCCTGAACCCTTGCAGAGACCAGCAGCCATCTTGCTCCAACACGTGGCAACAGACTGTGGTGAGGGAAGTAACTTGTGCTTTATGGCCTTGTGACTGTAAGCTTCTACCCTATATAAATATCCTTTGTGAAAGCCAGCAGATTTCTGGTACTTTGCATGAGCACCCCTTTGGCTGACTAATACAGAGGTGAAGCCTTTAGAACGGTGCCTGACACAGAGCAGGCCCTCAATAGATGTTAGCCAAGATTAGCCATCTCTGCCTTTAGGTTTCTTTCAGACCAGGGCTAGGAAAATCTCTCCTCCAGAAGATCGGTGTGGGCACCCCTAGGGCTTATGTGCAGGAAATGTTACCTGAGAGACACTAGCCTCCATTGGCACTCACTCCTGAAGTTTATACTTCCAAATGCTTCTGCAGTTGAGGAAAGCAGTTTTCAATTTTGAATTATTAATCTAATCTGACAAAAATCTCATCTTTAATGCAGGCAAGAGAAAGGCCCTGTCAAAGTTCATATATATATAAATCAATTCAAATAGAGTTCAAGGAAATCTGTTTTTACCAAAACTACAGAGATAGATCCAAGGCAAGAATCCTGAACTGCCACATTTGTTTGCCTAATTGGCTACTTAAAAGACCTCCACTACGGAGTGTGAAAGACAGTAAGCTAAATAAAGTAGCCTTCGGAAGTATTTACATACTGTGGAATAGCATACAGCTGTTAAAAACAATGAGGATGAATAATCCTCCAGGAAATATCATTAGGTGAAAGATGCAAGTTCCAGAACAACACACCAAATGTGTGAGTCATTTAAGTTAAAAACAAGGGGAACATGGGGAGCAGATGTAGCTCAGTGGTTGAGCTCCTGCTTCCCATATATGAGGTCCTGGGTTCAATCTTTGATACCTCTTTAAAAAAAAATAAAAGGTTACTTAAAAAAAAAAAAAAAACAAGGGGAACAAAAAAGCAGAGCTGTGAAAAGGGATTTTCACTTTTTATTACCAGCTGCTCTTACATCTACTTATCCATTACTTGGGTAAAAATAAGCACTTTTTTCAGTGACTTATATTTAAAGTTGCCTCCTAATAAAATTAATTTGCATTTTTGGTCATATACCCATAGTTATAGACGGCAGCAGCATCTATGTGGTGTGGAGATGTGGACAAAGGGAGCCAAGGGCCTGCTACAGACACCCACAGAATGGGTAAGCCACCCAGAGCTGACTGAGGAACACCCAAGAGAAAGGCCTGGGTGCTGTCCATTCAGTCCACAGCTGTGTTTCGTTACCATCATCCTAATGATGGAGGTAGGGTAAAAGTTAAGGCAGAATGGCTTAATATGACCAAGTTGACCTGAGGGACTTCCAAAAAGGCAAATATTAATAACATCTATTTTAACAAACACATAAGCCTGCACAGTAAGAACACATCTGAATTACTTCTAAAGCTTTTAGCAAATTGAGCCACAACAATAAAATTTTACCTTAGCATGTCTTCACCCTCCATTAAGTAGCCCCCTTGGGGAGAATAAGAAGTCGACAGAGAAGGCTTATATGGCTTACTGCTTTTTTAAAAAAAAGAAACAAGACCAATAAAGACAAAATTACACTTAAGATGAAATTATTTCCCATAGTCCATACATTAGTCTCCACAGCTTTGGTACACTCAAAGGTGATTAAATCTTCAGTTAAATTGGATTTTTAAAACTTGAACAATGGCCTTTCTGAAGATTTTTTTTCAGGAGCTCTACTGAATTTTGTAAAGCTCTTTTCTATATTGTCTAGTTTGCTTGCTCAAGTGCTTCTGCTTAGTTGAGAACTGAAGGTACAGCTCTGTCACAGGAACACAACATTAAAGGCTCACCTACAGAAAACGGCTTTAGCATAATGAATCTGCAGTGCGCTACTGAGCTGAACTAAACCTAAAAGTATGCATGTAATGCTGGGGATGTTTGGTGGTTATAAAAAGCAAACACTGGTTGTATTTTTAAACCTTCTATTTCATAAATGCTCCACTAACATAGTAAATTTTCATGGATTATTTGCCACTTTTAGTCTACCTGACCTTGACTCCACAATGGAGTTTATGAAAGGAAATTCCTAAATGAATCATGTGTCAATTCCAAGTAAGAAATATCCTTCATTAGGATCATTGTTGTAAGTATTTACAAGCACAATACATTTTTTTAAAAATTCCACATTTCTTTCTTTTTTAAGATTTTGTAACCTGTTGGCCAATTTGATCTAATTATGAATTCCAAAACTATAACTGGATCATGCTTGTAAACTGATCTGTTAATCTGGGCATGATTAGGTTATGATTAGGGTGTTGAGCCCCACCCCTTGGTGGGTGGGGAATCAAATATAAAAGGCATCTTTTTGAGAGGCAGTTTTTGAGAAGCAGGTTTTTTTTTTTTAAGATTTTATTTATTTATTCATTTATCCCCCCCTTGCTGCCTGCGCTCCCGGGTCAGCCAACCATACCGTGCGGGCGGGCCCGCCTTCACCAGGAGGCCCCGGGAACCGAACCCGGGGCCTCCCATATGGTAAACGGGAGCCCCACTGATTGAGCCACAGCCGCTTCCCGAGAAGCAGTTTTGATGTTGGAGAAAAGGCCCCAGAAGAAGAGAAGTGAGCCGTTCGCCTGATAGTCTGCAGCTGACCTTGTGGAGGAACCAGAAGGGCTAGGCCTGGAGAGAAACGCAGCCCCGGGAAGAGAGGAACACAAGAAACCTGAACCCTGGCAAACGTCGGCAGCTGTCTTGCTCCAACAAGTGGCAATGAACTTTGGTGAGAAGAAACAATGCTTTATATCTGTGGACTTCTACCCCAAATAAAAACCCTTTATAAAAACCAACCCATTTTTGGTATTTTCACATTAGCACCCCTTTGGCTGACTAATACAGATTTTATTTATTTATTTCTCCCCACCCCTTTGTTGTTTTTCATTTGCTGTGTCTGTTCGTCTTCCTTGTTTCTTTAGGAGGCACCGAGAGCCAACCCCGGGACCTCTGATGTGGGAGGGAGGTGCCTAATTGCTTTAGCCACCTCGGCTCCCTGTTTCCTTGTGCCTCACATTATGTTCTTCCTCCCCACGTCTCTTGTTGTGTCATCTTGTCGCATCAGCTCCCTGCACCTGCCAGTCGCTTCAGCTAACTGTCTTCTTTAGGAGGCACTGGGAACCTCTATTCCCTGCCCTGTTATCTCTCTCATGGTTTTTCTTCTTGTGTCTCTTGTTGTGCAATCGTGCCAGCATGCTGTCTTCTCTAGGAGACACCAGGATCCGAACCAGCAACCTTCCATGTGGTAGGCGGGAGTCCAGTCGCCTAAAGCCACATCCACCTCCCCATAATACATTTTTGGCATACATAGATATCCTCCTCTTCATTTAAGAGTTATGTTGCTGGAGTAAATTTAAATCTAAAACAAAGGGGGGGAGGAGGTGCAAAACCTGAGAAGAAAATGCTTTCTCCAAATTGTTATCTGAAAGAAACAAAGAGCTAAAGAAGAGTAACTATTATGAATTTGGCCTGAGAGGGTTAAAGTTATTAGAAAGCATTCTATTTCCAAGAAGAATAAGGAGCACAGATGCTCCTCTCGGCCCTTTCCTTGATGATCCTAGCCAAATTTGAAGGCCATGAGAAGGAATAAGCAGATGGTTCAATGTGAGGAAGTCAAAAGGAAGTTGCATTTGCCTTATTCGGCTTCCTAGCAACTAACCCGAATGATGCCAAGAAAGCTGGCCGGCTCGAAGGAGAGACGCTGCGGGGTATCTGGAACCCAGCAGTCGGGCAGAGGAGAGAAGGCCTCAAGACACCCCCACCTGGCAAAAATGAATCCCATGCCTACCAACATGAAAACAAGCCACCTCCCTCCTCCATTTCCCCCCCAGCATGCCTGACCATGCTAACGTCAATCATCTGACTATGCAAAACTCATTTAAGGACAACCTTTCAAACCTGAGACATCAAAGGCATTGTCTGGCACAGCCATCAGTGAATAACTTCCCACTTCTCCTTAGGAGGGATGCACCTCAGTCAGCTGGATAAACGATTCCATGAGCCAAAAAGCAGCATCCTTGCCGTCCATTCTCTGAGAAAGGCAGGCAGCACACACCAACTAGGATCCCAGAAGCCTGAGAAACGGCCCTCTGGAAGCCACGATGTGTAGCTGCTCTCCTCCTAAGGAACCTGGAGGCTGGGGATTCCTGAATGGGCTGTGTAGAGGAATTATACTTGGGCAGGATTTGCCTTTATGTTAGTCCATATAGACACACACAAGATACATCCCCAGTACACTGCCAATGGCTGAGCCAAGGCCTGTGCATTCCTGAACATTGCAAGGTCACCTGAGCCCTGGCAATTCTATGCATTGTGCCATATTCTCTGTGGCTTCCTCTAACTGGAGGAACCCATTAAAACCTGTTCTTCTCCTGGTTAGGTAGTGGGTACTAGGATGTGAAATAGAAAATGGAAACTAGAAACCACTGTCAAACAGAAAATGGAACTCATAATTTCAAATATATTTCAGGGATTGAATATATTATCCCAGAATAATGCCAGATATTTTCAATACATTATATTTCAGCCTTATAAGAACTATGTAGGTAATCTAAGCACCTCTTAAAATATATGTATATATATATAAACAACATTTTTGTAAGCAAATACACATATATGCATATATATTTATATATCATTTTGCAAATGTTTGTATGTATTGTGAGAATTTTGATTTTTACCCATAATAAAAAAAAAAAAAAAAGATTCATCCATCTGGCAAATATCAGTAGTTTGTTCTTTTTATTGCTATGTAGCATTCTATTGTATTAATTATTAACACACCACAATATGTTTATCCTTTCACCAGTTAATAAATATCTGGATTACTTTAAAAAAAAAAAAAGAACTATGTAAGGTGGGTAATATCAACTCCGCCCCATCCTCCCACCCCTGCGCTCACATGCATGCACACGCGCATGCACACGCGCACACACACACACACACTCAGGTCACATGACTTGCCACACAGCTAAGTTGTGAAGCCCAAATTCAAACTCAGATGTGTGTGACTCTAAAACCCAGCCTCTTTTTACTACACCTCATAGCCCAGAAACCCAGAAAATCCACAAATACAGGAATTAGGAAAAGCGATGAAAGACAAGTAAGAACAAAAAGGTACTAAACCACTCGTTTTTATGGAAAGGAAATTAATAAAGGCATAAAATATTTTCATTTAAGAATATAAAGAATATGAGGGAGATTACAGAATGAAACGTCTGCCACGCCTCTCCTAGCCATGTTACAGCAGGCAGTGAGCCTTCTGCCACACATCTGGTGGACTACCTACACAAGAACAATTCAAATTCAAGCCAAGACTGATGTGGAGGACCCGGAACTCTCACACCCAAGAGCTCCCAGAAAGTGGCTCAACCACATTGGAAGAGTTCAGCAGTTTCTTCAAAAGCAAAACATACACCTACTACTACCCAACCATTCTACTTCTACTTAATCAAAATGAAAGCTGATGTCCACACAAAATCTCATACACAAATATTCACAGAAGCTCTATTTGCAATAGCCACAACCTGGAAACAAACCAAATGTCCATCAACGGGTGAAGAGAAAAACAAATTGTGGTATACAATGCAATAGTACTTAGCAATAAAGAAATGAAATGCCGTTCCACCCAACAACATGGATGAATATCAAAATAATTACAGTGAAAGAAGCCAGACTCTCCCTCTATTAAAGAGTACACACCATATGGTTCCATTTATACAAAATTCTAGAAAATGCAAACTAATATACAGTGGCAGATTAGGTACTGCCTGGGGATGGGGGATGGATTACCAAGGGGTGTAGAGAAACTTCTGGGTGATACACGTGTTCCTTATCTTGATTGCAGTCATGGTCCGACATCAATGTCAAGAGTCAAACTGCGCCTGACTCCGCCCTCTCTCTCCCTGGGCGGTTAGGTAAATCGGGCTGCCTCAGCAGATTTGCTTCTCCCCTCTTCCTGGAGCCACCTTGAGCCAGTTGCTCTCTCTAGAATGATGCCCTGAAGCCTCTTGCTCTGTGGGTTCCCAAAACAGCTCACTCGGCCAGGATCTTGCCCCGACTCAGCCATTTTTTGCGAGAGAGATGATAATGAGACCTCAATTCTATTCAACCACACAGAGTTATCAGATTAAAATGAACCTCTTGGCCATAACTACAATGGATGCTCCTGGATGTTTCTGAGCTGAGACTGGTTAAGTGGTGACAATTCATATTTCATCATAGCTGTTTCTGCAGGTGGTTGCCTAGAGCCAGAGATGAGAGAGAGGGGGGACTGGGAGGACGGCATACTGCCTGGTCTCCAGCTCCCCTGGCCCTTCACCTAGGATCTGGCATGGATATGGGGAGCACTTTGCCAGGGACAATTTTGGGTTTAAATGCTAATGTAAACAAATGAAAAGAGAAGTAAAAAAAAATAATAATAAAAATAAATGCTAATGTAACCTGAGGCTGTTGGGCTGGAAGAATTAGGACACCATAATCCTACATGCAGCATTCTAAGTGCTTGTTTACTTGAATAAAAGCTTTTTCATGTAAAAAAAAAAAAAAAAAAAAAAAAGAGTCAAACTGTAGGGAAGCAGCTGTGGCTCAATCAGTAGGGCTCCCCTTTACCATGTGGGAGGCCCCGGGTTCGGTTCCTGGGGCCTCCTGGTGGGGACAAGCCTGCCCGCACGGCGTGGTTAGCTGACCCAGAGAGCACAAGCAGCAAGGGGGGGATAAATGAATAAATAAATAAAATCTTTAAACAAACAAACAAACAAAAAAAAGAGTTAAACTGTACATTTTAAGTATTTGCAGCACATTAGTACACATAAATATCAACATTATAATAATTACACGTCAATAAAGTTGAAGAAAGCCAAGGTTCTTCCCTTGTTTCTTGTTTTCCCTTCAATTAACATCAATGGATTTTAGTGTGGTTCAAGTTTTTGAGCTGGTAAGAAATAATTTGGGAAGCGGCTGTGGCTCAATCAGTAGGGCTCCCGTTTACCGTGTGGGAGGCCCCGGGTTCGGTTCCTGGGGCCTCTTGGTGGGGGCAAGCCCGCCCGCACGGCGTGGTTAGCTGACCCAGCGAGCACAAGCAGCAAGGGGGGGATAAATGAATAAATAAATAAAATCTTTAAAAAAAAAAAAAAAAAAAGATGAAACTATGATAAATTGAGACAGAATCATTAAAAAAAAAAAAAAAAAAAAAAGAAATAATTTACATTCTGTTGTCTTTACATGGAAAGAACCTTAAAAGCACTGACAGAAAGTCCATCAAAACACTTTCCTCATAATTTCAAATTTAGAGAGCTTTCTAAATGTACACGCCAGCCAAAGACTCCAGGAATGCTAATTCGATTATTTTAAACTTTATTCTATTGTATCTCAATTACTTCAACTTATTAGACAGTCAATCTATTAAGTTCTCAGGGTAGAACCCACTGGGGATAAATTTTAAAATTAAAAAGACTTTTAAGAATCTACTCTTAGAAGTTCTATCATAATTTCAAATTTCACTGCAAACAATTTGAATTTTAACACTCCTCTGGAGAAATTTCAAATAAGGCTCCAGAAATAGAAAGGGACTCAAACCAAAAGAGATGTCACAAGTTCCTTCCCTAATTGTCCAAAAAGCAGCAGTTGACAACTTAAAAAAAAAAACACAACCTAATTTAAAAATGGACAAAGGACCTGAATAGACATTTCTCCAAAATGATATACAAATGGCCAATGAACATATGAAAAGATACTCAGCATTATTAGCCATTAAGGAACTGTAAAGCAAAACCACAATGAAATACCACCTCACACCCATTAGAATGGCTATTATTTTAAAAATGGAAAATAAGTGTTGGCAAGGATGCAGAAAAATAGAAACTTAAATGCATTGTTGGTGAGAATGTAAAGTGGTGCAGCTGCTGTGGAAAACAGTTTGGCAGTTTCTCAAAAGAACTGAATATAACACTAACATATGACCTTACAAACCCACTTCTAAGTATATACCCAAAAGAATTGAAAGCAAGGACTCCAAGAGGTATTTGTATATCAATGTTCATAGCAGCATTATTCACAATCACCAAAAGATAGAAGCAACCCAAGTAAACTTCAACAGATAAATGGAGAAACAAAATGTGATATATATGCAACAGAACATTACTCAGCCTTAAAAATAAATGAAGCTCTCATACATGCTACTACCTGAATGAAGCTTGAAGATATCATGTTGAGTGAAATAAGTCAGACACAAAGGCACAGATAGTATATAATTCCACTTATATGAAATAGCTAGAACATGGAAATTCATAGAACAGAAAGGTCATTACCAGTTACAAGGAAGGAGGGAGAGAAAAGGGGGAGTTAATGCGTAATGAGTATAGGGTTCAAGTCTGGGGTGATGGCGACATTCTGGTAATGGATGGTGGTGAGAGCAGCACAATAATGTGAATGTGATTAATCCAGCTGAACGATATACTTAGGAGTGATTGAGATGGGATAGGTTATGTTGTATATATGTTTCCTCAATTAAAAGACAAAAAAAGAGGGAAGCGGCTGTGGCTCAATCAGTAGGGCTCCCGTTTACCATATGGGAGGCCCCGGGTTCGGTTCCTGGAGCCTCCTGGTGAAGGCAGCCCGCCCGCACGGCGTGTTGGCTGACCCAGCGAGCACAAGCAGCAAGGGGGGGATAAATGAATAAATAAATAAAATCTTTAAAAAAAAAAAAAAAAAAAAGAGCAACTAAGCAAGCAACGACAAATTCAATACAAGGTCCTGCACAAGACCTAACAATGGAGAAGAAAAGGACCAAAAGGATATTCCGAGGACATATGAAAACATGGGATTATAGACTATAAGCTTTATATCATTGTTAAATTTTTTAACTTGATAACTGTATGTAAAGTAAATATCCTTGCTCTTAGGATATGTACATGGAAGTATTAGGTGATCAAGGAGCATGATGTATACAACCTGCCTCTCAAATGTTCAGAAAATAGATAGACAAATAGATGGAGGGGAGGGGGGAAGATAAACAGATAGATAGATGGGCAGATAGAATGATATGGCAAATGTGGCAAAATGTTAAATGTTGGTGGCCCTGGGTATGCACACAGAAGGAAGGTTGGCGTTTTCTGTATGTATTTTTCATTATTTTTGCAACTTTACAGTAGGTTTGAAGTTATTTCAAAATAAAATGTTTAATAAAAAAAAAAAAGCAGGGGTCACTAGTAAGCTAAGCATAATCTTACCATACGATCCAGCAATTACCCTTCTAGGTATTTACCCAACTGATATGAAAACTTATGTCTACACAAAAACCTGCACATGAATGATTATAGCAGCTTTACTCATAATCACCAAAAACTGGAAGCAACCAAGACGTCCTTCAGTAAGTAAATTAACAAACAGTGGTACATCCATATAATTAATATTATTCAGTGATAGAAAGAAACAAGCTATCAAGACATGAAAAACACATGGATGAATCCTAAATGCATACTGGTTGATAAGAGAATCCAATCTAAAAAGGCTAACATACTCTAGATTCCAAATATATGACATTCTGTAAAAGACAAACCTATAGAGATGGTGAGAATATCAGTGGTTGCCAGGGATTTCAGGAAAAGGGCTTTGTTTTTTGTTTTTTTTATTTGGAATAGTAAAACTATTCTGCATGATACTTTAATGGTAGATATGCAACACTATGCATTTGTCAAAACCCATTGAGAGCTTTACAGTTTAAATACTGAACCTTAATGTATGCAAATTTTTAAAAGTTCATTTAGGATGAGGCCAGCATTACCCTGATATCAAAGCCATATAAAGATAGCAGAAGAAAATTACAGGCCAATATCCCTTATGAATATAGATGCAAAACTCCTGAGCAAAATACTGGCAAACCAAATCCAACAGTTTATTAAAAGGATTACACAACATGACCAAGTGGGATTTACTCCAGGAATGCAAGGACAGCTCAATATTAGAAAATCAATCAAGGTAATATATCACATTAATAGAATGAAAGAGGAAAAAAGACACCATCATCTCAATTGACGTAGAAAAGGCATTTGACAAAATTCAACACCTTTTCACAATAAAAACGCTCAGAGAAGTAGGAACAGAAGGGAATTTGCTCAATTTGATAAAGTGCTGGTGCTTGCTACATTATGGCTGAATCTTGAAGACATCATGTTGAGTGAAATAAGCCAGATACAAATGGAAAAATATTATATGATTTCTCTAAGACATACTTACAACAAGCAAATTCATAGAGACAGAAAGAATAGTAGTTACCAGGGGTGGGGGAAGGGGGAAATGGGGAATTATTGCTAAAGGAGTATGAGTTTTCGTTTTGGATGATGAAAATAGTCTGGGAATAGAATAATGGTAAAAGTTACACAATTATTGTCAACGTATTTAATGTCAAAGAATGGCCCAGTTAAAATGGTTAAAATGATTTTTATGTTATACATATTATACCACAATTAAATTAAAATTAGATAGATTCGTTATTAAAAAAAATTTAGGTGGGGAGCAGGTGGGGCTCAGTGGGGCCCAGGTTCAATGCCTGATGCTGCCTTAAAAAAAAAATAAAAAATAAAACAAAAAAAGTTAGGAAGTTGAGAGGATAACAGGATGGAATATAGATAGAGACAAAAAGAATCTAACTGTATTACTATCTTACAAACGTATGAAATAACCTCATTAAAGGGGGCGGGGGGAGGGGCTGGCTCACCTTTCTATGTTTTGTACAAAAACAGGCAGGCGGTAGGCCTTGGCCCAAGGGTTGTAGTTTGCAAACCCCTGCTCTAATACCCTCAAGAGGTAACTGTGAAAAAAGGGCCATGGTGAAGTGTCCTCTGCCACAGGGAAGAAGGCCAAACTCACAGCTTTGCCCACATATAGCCCAGTGTCAAGGCCAAAGGACCTCCCCTACTACCCCCCCTCATCCCACCACCCACACCGCTCACCTGTCTGACCTCACCCCCTACACCTCCACGGTAGCCAGTAGGCCTCCAACTTGTTCCTTCCACAGAGGGCCTTGGCCCTCACTCACCCACTATCTCAAACTCCAATCCCCTCATGACATACGTTCCCTTCCCCACAATCCAGGTCTCCGCCCAAAGTCATATTCACAGTTAAGACCCTCCCTCCCCTTCCCCTATCCTCCCTGTCCCTCTGACCCATGGCACTCAGCAACGTCAGAAGTACTATAGGGAGCAGATGTGGCTCAGGCCCTTGGGCACTCGCCTCCCAAGTAGGAGGTCCCAGGTTCGGTTCCCAGTGCCTCCTGAAGAAGGCAAGCAAACAATGAGCAGACAGACGAGAGAACCATCTAGAGGAAGACGGGAATAAATAATAAAGTAAATAAATAAATCTTTTTTTAAAAAGTACTATTAATTTATATTTGTTTAGAACAGTTTTAGATGTACAGAAAAACTGTAAGGAAAATACCCATATTAAGAGAGTTCCAAAATCCCCACAATCAGTTTCTCTATTATTAACATCTTACAGTAGTATGGTCCATTTGCAACAATATTGATACATTATTATTAACTAAAGTCCATATATAGTTTTATCCTAAAGTCCTTTTTCCGTTCCAGGATCCCACTCAGGATACCACATTACATTAAATCATGGTGTCTCCTGAGGGCACTCTTGGATGGCAATCTCTCAGACCTTCATTGTTTTGATGACCCTGACAGCTTTGAGGAGTCCTGGTCAGTCACGGGCTATGCATTTTTATTTATTTGTCTATTGACTAATCCCTAGCAGGAAGGAAAGCGCTGAGGAGGCAGTGATTTTTGTCTGTTCACTGCTGTTTGCACAGTGCTTGCCACATCACAATCATTTGATGGATAACTGCAGAATGAATGAATTTGCTGAGTGAATGATTTTTTTTTTTGTTTTGTTTTAAAACTCAACAGATGTGAATATTCTCGCTGTCCTGATTTTGTGATAATCAGGGTAGGCTAAACATTTGCTGTATTAGAAACCATGCATGTATCCCCAGACCTAGTTTTTCTCCCTAGATCTGGTTTTTTGAACGCTGGTGATAAACCATGACCATCCTGTATGGGAAAAGACTGTAACTTTGGGTATCTTTGGTCAACCTTAAGAGATATAGCAGGAGGACAGATGTGGCTCGGGTGGCTGGGCCTCCGTCTCCCATATGAGGGACCTAGGTTCGACCCCTGGGACCTCCAGGTAAAAAGAAAAAAAAGAAAAATATAGAAGGTGCATGGGCCACCAGGCCCCGTCCGCAGGTGAACCGTCAGGCCCTATGACGCCACCAAGCCTTGTGTCATCAAGCCCTACAAGCGGTGAGCTGCCAGGCCCCGCAAGCCACACACCAAGATGATGATGTAACAGGAGAGTGACAGGGGAGAGCCAAGACGAGACGCACTGAAAAACCAGGAACAAAGGTGGCGCAGGCGGTAGGACAGCTCTCTCTCACATCGGAGGTTCCAAGGATCAAATCCCAGTGAAGACAGGAGGAGAAGGATGAGAAGAGAGGGCAGGAAATGGATGCAGAGTCGCGTAGCAAATGGACACAGAAACAGCAGAAATGGGGGGAATGGATGAAAGTAAATAAATAAATACATCCCTGAAAAAATGTATAGGGGAGGAAGATTCGGACTATAGTCGATGCCCTTTCATGATTTGTTAACAAATGTTTCACAACAAGACAGGATGTTTGTGGGGGGCGATGTGTGGGAGCCCTGTATAATGTTATACATGTTTGTTTTGTAAGATCACGATGTTTACTGAACACTTATAGTTTACGTATGTTCATGTATGAATGATGTACTTCAATAAATTGTTTAAAAAAAAAAAACTCAACAGAACTTTGAGTATCATAGAGACCAAGCCCTCTCATTTTGCACACAAAATCAATTAGTCTTGCTCAGTGGTTGAGCACCTGCTTCCCATGTATGAGGCCCTGGGTTCAATCCCCAATATCTTAAAAAAAAAAAAAAATGCCTCGAGTGGTTAAGTCACTTGCAGATTAGAACCAGAACCTGAACCTCCATGTCCTCCATGACTACCATGTCCAGAAAATCCCACTTCACTATACACCAGGACCCCTCCCCTCCACCTCCCATGGTCCCACAAGTCAAGCTATTCCACAGGAAGCCTTGTGAGAAAACAAATATGGCAAAATGCTAAACACTGGTAAACCTGTGTGTTGGAGTTCTCTATTGTTTTTGTATTATTTTTGCAACTTTCCTGAAAGTTTGAAAATATTCCAAAATAGCCAAGTATTAATTAAAAAAAAAAAAAGGTATTCTTTCTAGCAAACCCAGTAATCAGTGCACAGAGCACTCTAAATATTTACACAATACAGGAAAAGGTTTCAATTCCTCAGTGAGAGAATAAATGCCCATCAGTATTTCCCTACTGGCCTAGAGACAAGCCTACATATCCCTCTAAAACTCTAGCCTTCAAAAAGCACACAACTGAGAAAGCAATCAAATCTACAAAGTCAGCCCAGGATTTGACCTCAATTATATACATACCATATTCAAGGGGTATTCCCGGTGCGAATCAATGCCAGCCCCAAGAAACTTACAAAAATAGTAAAAACTGCTATAAGAATTCTTAAGAAAGCGTTATTTTAAGAAAAAAATGAACTGATTAAAATCTTTACCAGAAGTGAAGAACATGGAAAGCACTCTGTTGTCAGATGATTCCTGTTAGTAAACAGGCTGTGATCTTCAACTTCCAGAGAGCTATCTATTGCACCATTCCCTCACAAATATAATGTGACAACAGGATATGTGATCTGAATCTTTAGTAAGAGCCTTAACCTCCTCTAAGGTAAAACAATTTTCAACATTCAGTTTACTCTAATTCTTTCAGGGTCCTGTGGGCATTTGCAAAAAGAAACTAACAAAATGAGACTGGTCGTAATGGGCCTGAGGACCACATTCTTCAAACCAGTTAATATTAACTTAAAAGGTGCTTGGTCATACTTAGTTTATGGAACTTACTTTTATGAATCAACACAACTAGAAATGCTATATACACACATAAATGCATATGTAATCTGACTATACCTATGAAGAATCATCTACTTTATTCGGATTATACTCTATTCAGATTGTATCAATGAAGAAAATCTCATTTCAGGACATTAAAAAGTTTTAAGGAATACACAACAGGGAATTTATGTTGATAAGCAATTTTTTTTTTTTTTTTTAAGATTTTATTTATTTATTCATTTATCCTCCCCCCTTGCTGCTTGTGCTCGCTGGGCCAGCCAACCACGCTGCGCGGGCGGGCCCGCCCTCACCAGGAGGCCCCAGGAACTGAACCCGGGGCCTCCCACATGGCAAACGGGAGCCCCACTGATTGAGCCACAGCCGCCTCCCGATAAGCAATTTTTGATGTCTAAAGATATCTCCAGGAAAGTTCCAATCACTGTAGTTTTCACATGGTTGGTATTAATGCAAGTTGGCCAGCTGAGCAGGCCACACGAAGTCATCTTGACTTTGAAGAAGGACAGCATTAGGTCTGAAGCTCGGCAAATTCAGAAGCCTGGTACTTTCCCAAATCAGGTAGGTGTAATTAGGTCCAGGAAATTAATTCACAGATGTCCAACCCACAAAGTCTGCTTTCCAAAATAAAGGACTAGGGAAACGGATGTGGCTCAAGTGAATGGGCCCCTGTCTACCATGTAGGAGGTCCAGGGTTTGATTCTCGGATCTCCTGGTGCAAGACAAGTTGGCCCAAGCAGAGAGCTGGCCAATGCAGAGTGCTGGCCCACACGGAATGCTGGCCTGTGCAGGAGTGCTGGCCTGTGCAGGAGTGCTGGCCCACACCAAGAGCTAGCGCAGCAAGATGACACAACAAAAAGAGACACAGAGGAGAGACAATAAGAGGCACAGCAGACAGGGAGCTGAGGTGGTGCAAGAGATTGAGTGCCTCTCTCCTACTCCAGAAGGTTCCAGGATCGGTTCCTGGTACCACTTAAAGAGAAGACAAGCAGATACAGAAGAACACATAGAGAGAAGACAGTGAGTGCAAAACAACAAGGGGGGAGGAAAGGGAAGAGAAATAAATAATTCTTTAAAAACAAAATTTTTAAAAATAAAATAAAGGACTAGCCTGCCCTGATTAAGGTGGTGGGGTGTGGTGTTTTAGGGCTCCATTCCCCCACAGAAGCTTTGGACAACCAGCAAATATTGGTAGAAACATTTTTCTCAAGGCTCTAGAAAACAGTTAAAGGATTCCGGGAACAGGTAGAGCACCAAATTTCATTTATTTCTGTTCCAATCTTTGTTAATTCTTTCCTTCTACTTTCTTTGGGATTAGTTTGCTGTTCTTTTTCTAGTTCCTCCAGGTGTCCAGTAAATTCTTTGGTTTTAGCTCCTTCTTTTTCAATGTAGGCTTTTAGAGCTATAAATTTCACTCTCAGCACTGCCTTCCTGCAGCCCCTAAGTTTTGATATGTTGTGTTCTCTTTTTCATTTGTCTTGAGATATTTACTGATTTCTCTTGCAAATTGACCCACTGATTAAGAGTGTGTTGTTTACCTTACATATATTTGTGAATTTTCCAGTTCTCCATCTCTTATTTCATTTCTAGCTTCATTCTGCTGTGGTCAGAGAAAGTGTTTTGTATAATTTCAATCTTTTTAAATTCACTAAGACTTGTTCTATGACCTAACAGGAGATCAATCCTAGAGAATGATCCATGAGCACTTGAGAAGAATGTACATCCTGCCGTTTTGGTGTGCAGTGTTCTGTGTATGTCTGTTAGGTCTAGCTCTTTTATCATAAAATCATTCAAGTTCTCTGTTTTCTTATTGAGATATTCTCTTGATGTTCCACCTATTACTGAGAGTGGTGTGTCGAAGTCCCCCACCATTAATTGCAGAGAGGTCTATTTCTCCCCTCAGTTTAGCCAGTGCTTGCTTCATGTATTTCGGGGCAACCTGGTTGGGTGCATAAATTTTTTATTGCTCTTTCTTCTTGGTAGATTGTCCCTTTTATTAGTTTATAGTGACCTTCCTTGTCTCTTATAATAGCTTTTGACTTAAAGACTATTTCCCTTTAAGATCTAGAAGAAAACAAGGATGCCCATTGTCACCACTGTTCTTCAACACTGTACTGGAAGTTTTAGCCAGAGCAGTTAGGCAAGAAAAAGAAATAAAAGCATTCAAATTAGAAAGGAAGAAGTAAAACTTTCACTATTTGCAGATGACATGATCCTATATATAGAAAATCCCTAAAAATCTACAACAAAGGTACTAGCACTAATAAATGAATTCAGCAAAGTGGCAGGGTACAAGATCAATACAGTGTTTCCATACACTAGAAATGAGCAAAAAGAGGAGGAAATCAAGAAAAAAATTTTCATTTACAATAGAGCAACTAAAGGAATCAAATATCTAGAAATAAATTTTATCAAGGATATAAAGGACTGTACACAGAAAACTATAAAACATTGTCAAAAGAAATCAAAGACCTAAATAAACAGAAGGACATTCTGTGTTCATGGACTGGAAGACTACATATTGTTGAGATGTCAATTCAACCCAAAGTGATTTACAGATTCAATGCAATCCCAATCAAAATTCCACAGCCTATTTTGCAGAAATGGAAAAGCCAATCATCAAATTTATTTGGATGAGTAAGGAACCCTGAATAGACAAAAACATCTTGAAAAAGAAAAATGAAGATTGAGGACTCACACTTCCAGAATTTAAAGCATATTTCAAAGTTACAGTTGTCAAAACTGCATGGTATTGACACAAGATGGATATATTGATCAATGGGAACTAACTGACAGTTCAAAAAATAGATGCTCACATACTTGCCCAAATGATTTTTTTTAAACCCAAGACCTCATATGTGGGAAGCCAACAGTCAACCACTGAGCTACCCCAGCTACCCCCAACTTATTTTTGACAAGGCTGCCAAGTCTACTCAATTGGGAAAAAATAGTCTTCTCAACAAATGGTACTGAAAGAATTGGATATCCATATTCAAAAGAATGAAAGAGGACCCCCTATCTCATACCAAAGACAAAAATTAATCCAAAATAGATCAAAGACCCACATATAAGAACAAGGACTATTAAAAAAAAACTCCTAGAAGAAAATGTAGGGAAGCATCTTTAGGATCTTGTGTTAGGTAATGATTTCTTAGAATTTATACCCAAAGCACAAGCAACAAAAGAAAAAAACAGATAAACAAGACCTCTGCAAAATTAAAAAAGACTCTGACATGAAAGTCAAAAAGACAACCTACTCAATGAGAAAATAAATTTGGAAACCACATATCCAAGAAGGGTTTAATATCCAGAATACATAAAGAAATCCTACAAGTCAACAATAAAAAGAAAAAACCCAATTAAGAAATGCACAAAAAGTAAATACTACCTCAAATAGCAGAGCTCCTGAGGGCTCTGGAGACATATAGTCAGGGCAGATAGCTCACAAGTTTGGTGCCTTGCCAGTGGGCTCTACTTTGGAATTTATGCAGTTGGACTTGGTTGTGGTTTCCCTACACATGGCTCTTCTGACTCTTCTATTTAAACCTATAATTAGTACTATAGTTGGTAGGTGTACGTCCAAGAGACTTAAATCTTTGGGCTGTCCACGTACCAGCTGGGTCCTGAATCTCAACAGAGTTGCAACACCTACTCTCCAGTTCATTGGGCTCACCCAGGACAACCAACAAGGAGGTGATGATAGACAACCACGATACCAAGGAACCAAAGAGAGTCTACAACTGCAAGCAAGAGAGCCTCATCCATCTGCCATATGGGATCGAAGCCCCCTCTCAATTAGAGGTGGAGTGGGCATCACCATCCCAGAATCCTCAGGACTGGGGAATGAACTATGGACCAAAGTAGACTTACTGGTATTCTACTATAGACTCATTGTGATTCTAGCAATGTAAGAATTCATATAGTTGATGTGGAGGCAGTGACCACTGGAGGTTCTAAGGGCAGGGAGAGGGAAAAACAGGTGTAATATGGGGGCATTTTCAGGACTTAGGAATTGTCCTGAATGGCATTTCAACGACAGATACAAGTCATTATATATCTTGCCATAACCTACAAAATTGTGAGGGTGAGAGTGTAAACTACAATGTAAACTATAATCCATGCTTAGTGGCAATGCTCCAAAATGTGTCCATCAATTATAACGAATGTACCACACTAATGAAGGATGTTGTTAATGTGGGAAAATGTGGGAGGTATAGGGAACGGGGCATATGGGAATCCCCTTTATTTTTTATGTAATATTTATGTAATCTAAGTATCTTTTTAAAAAAATTAAAAATTACGAAAATTTTTTAAAAAAGAAATGGGCAAAAGACTTGAATAGACATTTCCCGAAAGGGGAGAAACAAAAGGCTAAAAAAAGCACATGCGGGAAGCGGCTGTGGCTCAATTGGTTGGGCTCCCCTTTACCATATGGGAGGCCCTGGGTTCGATTCCTGGGGCCTCCTGGTGAAGGCAAGCTGGCCCGTGAGGTGGGTTGACAGCCCACGCAGGTGCAGCAAGATGACGCAACAAAGGGATACAAGCAGACACAGAAAAACGCACAGCAAAGAGATACAGTGAGTGCAAGCAGCAAGGGGGGGATAAATAAATTAATTAAATTAATCTTTTTTTTAAAAAAAAAGCACATGAAAAAATGTTCAATGTCACTAACTCTTAGGGGAACGCTAATCAAAACCATAATGAGACATCATTTCATACCCACTAGACTGGCTACTACTACAAAACAGTAAACTACAAGCGTTGGAGATGATGTGGAGGAATAGAAACATTCATTGCTGGTGGGAATATAGAATGGTACAGTCGCTGTGGAAGAGTCTGGCAGTTCCTCAGGAAGCCTGTTCTATAATCTATAAACCCCGCTACACCTCACCACCCCTAGCTAATACAGCCTATATATAGAATTACCATATGACCTGGCAATCTCAATACTAGGTATACACCCAGTAGAACTGAAAGCAGGGATGCTAACAGATATTTGATATCTGTTACAGATATTTGTCCACCAATGTTCAAAGTGGCATACATATATTCAAAAAACTTAGTATAGAATTACCATATCCTGCTACTACTTGGTATATATCCATAAGAATTGAAAGCAGGGAATTGAACAGATGTTTGCACACCAAAGTTCATAGCCGCATTATTCATAATTGCCAAAAGATGGAAGCAACCCATTTATCCATCAACCAATGAATGGATAAACAAAATGTAGTATATACATACAATGGAGTATTATTCAGTCATAAAAAAGAATGAAGTTCTGATGCATGATACAATCTGGATAAAACTTGAGGACATTATGTTGAGTGAAATAAGTCAGATACAAATGGACAACTATTATATGAGCTCATTGATATGAACTAATTATAATAAGCAAACTCAGAATTAGAATCTAGAAGATAGGTTATCAAGGGATAGACTGGGGTTAGAAAATGGGGAATTGATACTAAATTTGTACAGAATTTATATTTTGGTTGATTATAAGGATTTGGAAATGGATGGATGGGGGTGATGGTAGCACATTATTGTGAGTGTAATTAACAGCACAGAATTATATAGGTGAATGTAGTTAAAAGTGGTAACTTTAGGTTGTATATGTTATAGAATAAAAATTAAAAGATAAAACATAGGACTGTGAGGGAGCAGATGTAGCTCAGTGATTGAGTAACTGCCTCCCATGTATGAGGTCCTGGGTTCAATCCCTGGTAAAACAAAACAAAACAAAACATAGGACTGTATAACACAGTGAACCCCACTGTAGATGATAGATTATAGTTAATAGTACAGGCATAAGTATGTTCTTTCATGAATTATAACAAATGTATGACACTAACACAAGGTCTTTTTTTTTTTTTTTTTTTTTTTTTTCCCCAGTATACCCTGTTTATTGTTTATAATTTACATGGAAAATGATGGGCTGCAGTTGTGGGACAATAAACCAATCTACATTTAGACCTGGGCTTTTGAAAACTTACATTCTATTTTAACAATTCATACATATTTAACAGCTTATATATAAATCCAGATCACAAATAATCTGGAAGAGTTAGGTAGCTTAGAGATAAACAATTAAGAAATACAAAAGAGGGAAGCGGCTGTGGCTCAATCAGTAGGGCTCCCGTTTACCATATGGGAGGCCCCGGGTTCGGTTCCCGGGGCCTCCTGGTGAGGGCAGGCCCGCCCGCATGGCGTGGTTAGCTGACCCAGCGAGCACGAGCAGCAAGGGGGGGGATAAATGAATAAATAAATAAAATCTTTAAAAAAAAAAAAAAAAAAAAGAAAGTCCACATGGATCTAACCTTAAATATCAGCATTCATATTACAAGAAATAAGAATATGTTTTTAAAAAATAAAATTATTAGGGCAAGTCACTTAACATATAAGGGAAATAAGGGAAACAATATTAATACAAGGTCTTAATAGGGTAGTATACAGTAACAAAATGTACCTAATGTAACCTATGGACAATAGTTAATAGTACTATTTTAATAATCTTTCATCAATTGTAACAAAGGTAACTACTGTTAAAAAAAAAGCACAATTATAAAAAAATGTTATCATCAATTGTAACAAATGTTCCACACTAATGCACGGTGTTGGTGGTGGGGTGGTGTATGGGAATCTTGTATTTTATGCATGATTGTTCTGTAAATCCACAACTTCTTACAAAAAAATTTTTAAAGAAGAGCATTAGGACCTCACAGCACCATGGCTGGCCCCTCCCCCTGCTCTCACTGGCTCAGTGCAGAGGCCCCATAGTCCAGGTTCCAGAGGGAGCAGAGTAACACTTGTGCATATCCTGGTAACATGAAGTCTGGCCCAATCTGTTTGGTAGTGGTCTGAGGGACTCGCCATCCCAGAACTTGCCCTGCATGTAGAAGACAGCTCACAGGCTTCTCCTAAGAACTCTGGGAGATCAGTCAAGTTGTGCTGCCCAGGGCCATAAACTGTTTACTAGGAAGAGGGGACCAACAGTGTAAATGGGGGAGAATTCCTAGGGCCACAGGTACATGCCTAAGAAGAGACAAATGTACAGAAAGGATCAGGGAGGCCCTACACTTTGGCCTGGAGTCATTCTCTTGTATGGCTAAGCCCTAAAGAAAAGCACTTACAAGGGTCAATCTGCAAAGACTGGGAAAGGTGTTTTCTTTTATCCCTTCTCTTTTCTGTTGGTACCTGGCATTCAAAGAAAACTCAGTCATAACACCAGTTGGATATAAGCTTAATGAACAGACACCATATAGTCTACATTTCAGTGATGACACATTAAAATATCAAAATGTCCAGGTTTCAACAAAAGGTTACAAAAATACAAAGAAACAGGAAGCAATAGACCAGCCAAAGGAGAAGATTAAAGCATTGGAGACTATCAACGAGGAGAACCAGACCTAGGACATACCAGGCAAAGACCTTTAAAAAAATGGTCCTAAATATGCTCAAAGAGCTAAAGGAAAAATATGGACAAAGAACTAAAGGAGGTGGGGGCAAGTCAAGATGGCAGCGACCATGTTACGGGCTGCGTTGCGGAGTTGGAGAAAAGGCTTCCAGCCGGGCCACGGGCCACAGCACCTGAGCCAGACCCAGGGGACTCCTGATTACACCAGTTTTGTGGAGTCTGTGCACGAATACCAGTTTGTGGAGCACCTTATTCCCCCCACCAGCATTCCAAAGCCTCCAAAGCCCCCAAAGCATGAACAGAATTCCACCTCCAGTGGCTGGCAGCCTCCCCAAGACCCTGCACCCAACCTGCCCTATTTTGTGCGGCGCTCTCGGATGCATAACATTCCTGTCTACAGGGACATCACACATGGCAACCGTCAGATGACAGTGATCCGGAAGGTGGAGGGGGACATCTGGGCTCTGCAGAAGGATGTGGAGGATTTTCTGAGCCCACTGCTGGGAAAGACACCTGTTACCTAGGTCAACAAGGTCACGGGTACCCTGCGGGTCAAGGGCTACGTTGATCAGCAGCTCAAAGCCTGGCTTCTGGAGAAGGGCTTCTGAGGCCCCACTGAGCAGCCTGTATGACAACATCCCCCACACACTGGAGCCTTGGGGGAGGGAGATGGGTTTGGAGCCAAGGGACAGGGACCCAGAGACTAGAGCTAAGGGCTGGGACAGGGCAGGGTAAGGGATAAAGGCCTCAGAGTCAGGGCTTGCCTGCGTAAAGGGAGAAATGCTACTCTGCTCAGGTGTCACCACAGTAGGAGAAGTATCTACAACGGAGACCCACCAGGAACAGCCGAGCTAGTGGGAGGCATTAGCTGCTGTTCCCCACTTTCCTCTCACTGGGGCTGTTTGAACTCAGCTATTCAGATTCTGGGTGACAGTTGCTCCACTGGTAGAAGCAATAGCCCAGCCCAGTTTAGGGGAAGCAGCACAGGCTGGACCCATTGGGTCCCTCTCTTCCTCGGTCTCCTGGCCCTCCTGAGCCCCTGCCTCTTGGCCAGAGCTGGCTTGGTTGGAAACTGTAACAGATAACTCAGACCTGTGTCCTTGCAGGTCTTAGCAGGGCTGGGCACAGCCACACAGAGTGCCTCTCTCAACCCCTGGGCTCTGTCTACCTGATGGAAAGGCAGAAGACCTAGCTGGGGTCCCTGTTCCTTTCCAGACCAAACTGGCCTGACTGGCTTTCCAAGATCCTGAAAATAGAAGCGCCAGGAAATTAAATGGTTTGCTTTGGTTGGCCCAACCACAAGGAAGTGCTTGGGAGCTCCAAGGAGCCCAATGCAGAGCCATCGCCCTTGGCCTGGTAACCTGGTTTCAAGGCTGGACAGGGAGTTTGCAGGCAGCAAGATGCTGACTTTTGCTCCTGCCATCCCATTCCGTCCCATCCCACACAAAGTAGCCTTCACACTTGCCCCTTCCTTGGATTCTCAGGGGCCAAAGACCTAACTCATCCCTCTCTCACCTCACCCTACTTGAACCCACCATCACATTGGCTAAGACAAGGTTTAGATCCTGGCTCTACTACCTAAGGCGAGGAACTTGATCTCTTTGGACCCCAGGATCTCTGTAAGTAAATGGCTCTGTTTTCTAGTAGTTCAGTAAGTCAACACTGTCCAAGGACAGGGCTGGCCTATATATAAAACCCTCACTCCTGCAAGCCCCAGGCCGTTCTCTATTCTACAGCTTGCACAAGGAGAAGGAGCCTGACACTGACCCTAACACACCAACCCCACCAATTGTTAATGCAAGTTTTTATTTGGCTGTATATACAATTTAAGCTATTAAAATTTGTACAATATTTACAAATTAAATAATCATCTGAAACTGAAAAAAAAAAAAAAAAAAAGAACTAAAGGAAATCAGGAATACAATAGATGAACACAAAAAGGATATCAATTGGGAGATGGAAATTATGAAAAGGAACCAAACAAAGCTGAAGACCACAATAAAAGAAATTAAGAAATTCCTAGAGGGATTCAACAGCAGATTGGAGCTTGCAGAAGAAAGAATGAGTGAACTTGAAGATAAGACAATCTGAGGAGAAAGAAGAAAAGTGAACAGAGCCTGAGAAATCAAGCATACAAATAAAAACATTGTAGGAGTCCCAGAAGGAGAAGGTGAGAGAGGGGCAAAAAGAATATTCCAAGAAATAATGGCTGATAACTTCCCAAATTTAACAAAAAATATGAACATGCACATCAGCCACCCAAGTGAATCTCCCTTGACTTCTCATGACACCCCTCACTCTCTGGGACCTGTGAGCAACAAACTCTCTTTTTTCAAGTATTATGGCCTCGGTTTCCCACTGTGTCATACCTGGCCTCTACTGGATCCAAAAATGAATATCCAACTTAACTAATTCCAAACAACATGAATATACACATCCAAGATGTTTAACAAACTCCAAACAGTATTACCCAAAAAGACCCACACTCTGGCATATTATAATCAAACCTTTGAATGCTAAAGAGAATTCTGAAAGCTGCAAGAGAGGCACAACATGTCACATACAAGGTAGCCTCATTAAGATTAAGTGCCAATTTCTCATTTAAAACCATGGAAGCAAAAAGACAGTGGGACGACATATTTAAAATGCTGAAATAAAAAAAATTGCCACCCAAGAATTTTATATCTGGCAATACTGTCTTTCAAAAATGAGGGTGCAATTAAGACATTTCCAGATAAACAAAAGCTGCAGGAATGGATCACCACTAGACCAGCCCTAAAAGATCTGAGGTTTGAAAGGAAAGGACAATAGCCACATGAAGAAATATAGATCTCCAGTGAGGGTTAATGACATGGGTAAATATAAATGCCAGTACTATTATATTTTTGGTTTGTTACTCCACTTTTTACTTCCTACAGGATCTAAAAGACAAATGCATAACATCTTCTGATTAATCAGTGGTTTTGGACTCATAATATATAAAACATGTAATTTGTGACAAGAACTACATAAAGTTGGAGGGACAGAGGGGTATAAGAACATATTGACTTTGGATGAATTATATGTTTTATTAATATGTACCAATAAAATTGATTTGTTTAAAAAAAAAGAGAACATACTGAAGTTAAGTTGGTATCAAAGCAATCTAGATTGTTATGGACTAAGAAGTTAAATTTAAGCCCCATGGTAATTACAAAGAAAATATCAGGGAATATGCAAATTCATAAAGATAGAAAAAAGTACAGGTGCCAAGGGCAGGGGTTAGTGGGAATGGAAATTAATGCATAATGAGTGTAGGGTTTCTGTTTGCAGAGATGGGAAAATGTAGTAATGGATGGTGATGAGAGTTTTGCAACATATCGAATGTGATTAATCCCAATGAATGGTATGCTTGGGAGTGGTTGAGATCGGAAAGTTTATATTGTATATATGTTCTCACAATTAAAAAAAAAAAAAAAAAGCAGCTGAAAAGACAATGGAACTTAAAAGCAATACATGAGCCTATGAGATCTAACTAACAAGTAAGGAGAGAAGACTCAAAAGGACATTATTAGGACATATGAAAAAAATTGAAAGATAGATTGCAAGCTTTCTATCAATGCTAATTTCTTGAACTTAAGGTAGTTATATAAGTGAATATCCTTGTTCTTAGGAAACGTACATGGCAGTATTAAGTGTCAAGAAGCATGATGAAGGGGTCGGATGTGGCTCAACTGGTTGGGCGTCCCTCTCCCATATGGAGGGACCCGGGTTCGATCCCCGGGACCTCCCGGTAAAAAAAAAAAGAAGCATGATGAATACAACCTACACTCAAGTGTTCAGGATATGGATTGACAGGTAGGTAGATAGAAGAACAGACAGAATGATATGGCAAATGTGGGGAAATGTTAAAATTGGTGGATCTGAGCGGATGCAAGTGGTCACCTGGCTGCAAAAGCCCTCAACTGAACCAAATATATATGAGATTTCATTTTGAATGTAGCCACTGTTTCTCTAAGGCGGTTCACGCCGAGGTGATCATGGAGCTTCATTACGTCACCTTGCTTCCATGTTTCAGTTCTTGTTTTCTTCCAGTGCTTTAGTTTTTTTAAGTTCTCCAGTGTCCCCAAGAGATAATAGAACCTTACTATACTCAAGCAAGATATTAATTTTTCTTTTTAACTATTTTGGGGAGGCAAGGAGTGGCAGCTTAACTGCTGAAGCCAGGTGGGGTCCACTGGAGGATTACAGCAGAGACTACTTCCTCTACTGTACCTTGCCACAGATTATCTCTATTATCAATGCTTTGTGGCTGCTTTTGTTCTTCACTGCATGTAACTAGTAGCTGATTGTACAAGACTAAATACAATAAACTTTCACAATAAAGCCAATGAGATTCATGGGCTATACAGCAAAAAATAAATAAATTAAATTGGTGGATCTGGGTATCTTGGGGGGTGAGGGATATGTTGGAAGTTCTCTGTATGAAGTTTATATTATTTCTGTAACTGTCCTATAAGTTTGAAAGCATTTCAAAATTAAAAGTTAAAGAAAAAAAAGGACCACAACTAACTCATCCTTTCAGAGTGGAACATCCCTTTCTACTACCTGGAGCCCCAGAGTCCTGATAACAAATAACCAAACAACTAAAATGGAAATCAGGAGACTGCTTGGTAAACATGAAAGAGACAGTGCAAGCTAGAACTAGAACAGATCTTCTCTCCTCGGCCAACACAATACTCAAATACAGGACGTATGACCTTTCTGCGTCCACGATGTCATTGTCCTCACAACCACCCTATGAAATACACGTTGCCATGCATATTTCACAGGTGAGCACAATGACACAAAAAGTAGGATGAAGGTGGCTCATCTATTGATTCTACAAATACTAATGAAGCCCAAGGTCATGAGGTACATGATATACAGTACTCAATTCCAATCTTCTGACCCTCAGTCCAATGCTTTCTTTAATACACCAACTGCTACTTCTGGAGCGTGCCTTCCAATGATCTAGAACACTCATATTCCCCAGCTCGTGTGTCTCTTTCTCAGAAAATGCTGCATAAAGATGGAAACATTCCAACTCCTAGGAGCCCCGATTTTTCTATACCACACACACACACACATATATACATATAGACAGTAGTTATATTTTAACAATGCCTGAAACATAGTGCAAGTAACAAGATCACAGGTGACCTGACACTGGCTACATTTTCGTGTCCTTGAGAGACTGGATGCTCCACTCTCTTTGGACATGGGAAAATACTCTCCAGCAGCACATTTACACATTTTGCATGTCTAATCTTAAGCATTTTATATTGATCTAAACAACTTCAATTTTAGTTCTCCCCCAAATTCTAGCAATACAAACTACGGGTTCTCTGCTGCCTCCATAATTTGTAGTAAAGTAAGTGTCTGACTTTACCTATCCTGTTGCTTTGCCGCCATTTCTCATTCATGGAAATAATGCTGGCCAATACATATATATTAAAACCATCCCTCATCAGGGATTTGAAATGATATGCAACCTATGGCACATAAAAGACACAACAGAGCCTAGGTATCAGCACATGATCACTGGGGAATCCAACTAACAATATCATAAACAAAATGAACATTATTGCCTAGTGACACCACAGAAATGCTAGGGCTTACTGGCTGCCAAGCAAAACCACTTTGAAACACTTTTTTTTTTTTAACAAATCAATTTTATTGATACATATTAATAAAGCATAAATCCATCCAAAGTGTACAACCAATGGCATTTGGTGTTATCATATTTGTGCATTCATCAATTCAATCATTCTTAGAGCACTTTCATTATTCCAATAATAATAATAAGCAAAAAAACAAAAACTCACCTCTCAATCTCTCTATGCTCTTCCTGCCATATATAGTTGCTATTCTGTTGAAACACTTCTAATACCTTTAACCTGACCAAGGCAATGACATTAATGTATTCTATTGAAATAACCAAAGGAAAGAAATGAAGGAACTGACATTCTGCCTGAAATTAAAGCAAATACTCTGGTTATACTTGGAAGCATTCTTTGCCAAATCTGTATATTCTGGGGTAATTTATAAACTTCAAGCATGTGACTTACACTTAGGAAATTTTATTTATCTTGCTCCAAAGGGCTCTAACTAAGAAATTCACATATAATAACACCTCATTATCCAGCATTACTGGAGTACAAGACGGTTCATGTACATATAAACTTGCACTTGCACACATGTATTTTCATCACCTATGCATTCATCTTGCCAATAAAAGAACTTGAATCATGTCACACCTCTAGATGTGACTACAACTTACAGGAAACACAGGAGGCAGGGGGACAAGTGAAATGACACCATGGATGCAATCAGCACAGACTAAACTCTGAGAAACTCCAGAGGACAAAGCACTTGCTTCTTCAAGAACAATAAAATATTTATATATATATATGGGAACCTATAGATTTAAAAAGGCCGAAAAGACCTCAGTCAAATGTGATACACAGGAAGCAGATGTGGCTCAAGCAGTTGGGTGCCCACCTACCACGTGGGAGGTCCCGGGTTCAGTTCTTGGTGCCTCCTAGAGAAGACAAGCAAGACAGCGAGCTGACAGGATGGGCTGGCACGTGGTGAGCTGACACAACAAGATGATGCAATAAGATGGCACAACAAAGAATAACCAGGAGAAAACACAATGAGAGACACAACAAGGGATAGCAGAGGTGGCTCAAGCCATTTGGACGCCTCTCTCCTACATGGGAGGTCCCAGGTGTGGTTCTTGGTGCCTCAAAAAAAAAAAAAAAAAAAGACGAGCACACAATGAACAAACAGAGAGAGCAGACAGCGAGCGCAAAACAAGGAGAAAAAAAAAAAGAAAGAAAAAAAAAACAAAGGGGGAGAGAAATAAATAAATATTTTAAAAAATAAAATAAAAAAGTGGGAAGTGAATATGGCTCAAGCTACTGGGCTCCCGTCTACCATACGGAGGGTCCTGGGTTCTGTTCCCAGGGCCTCCTGGTGAAAGCAAGCTGGCCCACATGGAAAACTGATGCAACAAGATGACGCAACAAATAAGAACAACAGAGGACAGACAGTGAGAGACACAACAAACCAAGGAACTAAAGTGGCTCAAGCGATTGAGTGCCCCTCTCCCACATCAGAAGGTCCTAGGATCGGTTCCTGGTACCTCCTTAGGAGAAGACGAGAAAAGAAGAATGCACAGCGAAGGGACACAGAGAGCAGACAGCGAGTGCAAGTGGCGGGGGGAGGAATAAATAAATAAAATAAATCTTTAAAAAAAATAAAAAATAAAAAGCGATGCATAGGGTTTATGTGGATCTCAATACAATTGTATAAGATAAACAGAAAAAATATAGTGTCTGGATATTTGGCAATATTAAATTATTATTAATTTGGGAAAGTTGTATTAGTGGAACTATGACTATGTAATAAAAACAAAGAGTCTCTATCTTCTAGCAACACATATCAAAATATAGAGAGATAAAAATGATACACATACGAAAATAGATGGACCTAGAAGACATTATGCTAAGTGAAATAAGCCAGAAACAAAAGTACAAATAAGCATGTTTCTCACTAATATGAACTAAATACAAAGAATAAACCCATGGTGGAGTTAAAACCTAGAGTTGCAGGTTATTAGGAGATAGGAAAAGGGCTAAGAAGGGATGAGGATGCTTAATGTATATAGAAGTTTTAATTAACTTGACTGTACAAGTGGAAATGGATAGTTGATGGTAACACATTATAGCGAGTAGAACTAATGCAGCTGGTTTATAAATAGGATTGTGGCTGAAAAGGGTAGTCTAGGGATGTCAATGTCAACTGAAAGGAAGCTGAAAATAATCTAGGGACTGAATAACAGTGAACCCAGAGATGGATGAGAATAGTGGTTAATAGTACAAACACAAGAATGTCCTTCTATGAAGTAGAACAAATGTGGCAAGGTAGCAATAATGTGGAGAAGCATGGGAAAAATACAATTAATTGGAGTACAGTTGAACAGCAATACTAATATTCTTGCATCAATGTCAAAGATGTACTGTGTTAATAATAGGAGGTATGGAAAAAATATACCAAATGTATTCTATGGACCAATAGTTAGTAGTAATAGTCTGATGATATAATCTCATAATCCGTAACAAATGTTCCACAACAATGTAGAATGTTGGTGGAGGGGTGTGGTGTTGTATGGGAATTCCACACCTGTACATGACTGTTTTTTGTTAAGTTCACAACTTCTCTAATAAAAATATATTAAAATAATACTATGTTCCCTGATATTTCCGTCAAAATAATTTCAGAGGGGGGAGGGGGATAGCTGACATAATATTGGCCAAGAATTGATCTTTACTGGAGTAAAGTGATGGGTACAAAGGGGTGGATTTACCTGTTCCTCTACTTCTGCATGTTTGAAATTTCCTATAATACAAACTTTAAATAAATACAAAGTTATAATCAAATAACTCTGCTGAATTGTGATGGAGTGATGCTCTCCAAGGCCACTGAGACCATCTGTCCAATCTGGCATGTGAAAGGCAGAAAAATGGCCCCCAGAGACTGCCATACCTGCCTCCCTGTGCATATGTACACTTACACGGCAAAATGGACTCTGCAGATGTGATAAAGTTTATAGGCCTTGAGATGGGGAGAGTATGCTGGATTACCTGTGTGGGCCCCATCTAAGCACATGAGTCCTTAAAAGCAGAGAACCTTTCCCAGTTGTGGTCAGACAGATGAGCTGGAAGGAGGAAAGATTCCAAGCATGAGTGTACACAGGGTTGCCAGCTCTACAAACGGAAGAAGGGGCCAGAAGCCAAGAAATGCAGCAGCCTCTGGATACTGGGAACAGCCCTCGGCTAACTGCCAGCAAGGAAACAAAGATCCCAGTTCTACAATAACAAAAAAAGTAAATTTTGCCAACATGAATACGCAAGAAGGAGTCACTCCTAGAGCCTCTCCAGAAAGGAACGAAGACTTTTGGACACCTTGATTTTAGCCTGGTAAGACCCATGTTAAACTTCTAACTTAGGGAAGCGGCTGTGGCTCAATCAGTGGGGCTCCCATTTACCATGTGGGAGGCCCCGGGTTCAGTTCCCGGGGCCTCCTGGTGAGGGCGGGCCCGCCTGCGCGGCGTGGTTGGCTGACCCGGCGAGCACAAGCAGCAAGGGGGGGATAAATGAATAAATAAAAATAAAAAATAAAAAATAAAATAAATAAATAAATAAATAAATAAACTTCTAACTTAGCTGTAAAATAATAACTGTGTGTTGTTTAAAGTCACTAAATGTGTGGTAATTCGTTAAGGCAGCAACAGAAGACTAATACATGGTCCAAAACCTACACTATTGAATTTTCATGTCTGCTGTTTCTGTGGGGTTTTTTTTTTTTTCTCTATTTTCCTTTGGCCTAAGACTACAGTCAACTTGACTGCTGCTTACTTACTACTGCAAATGTATTATGGAAGGGAAAGCACATAAACACATTCACTGGACACAACTAAGAGCTCTCCACGGAGCACCTGCTCTGTCTCTCCGTACCAGGCAGGCAGCAGGCTAAACGGCAGGGATGTAATGGGGGCTATCCTAAGAAGCCAACATGTGCACCCAGAACCACAGTAGCACCCACACCGGCTTCAGAGACAGGCCATTGAATGGACCCAAGAACAACCAGATGTGTGTCATGCACTTGGCTGGGCCGAAAAGGTTTCACAGAGGGTTGGAACCAGCTGTCTCCTGGTGTGGGATTCCAAAGGGGTTCTAAGACCAAACAGCATGAGTCACCTGAGCTGCATACTTAAAAATGCAACTCCCGGGCCCCAGACCTGAAAAACAGCAGTGATGGGGCCTGCGAAACTGCATTTTAACAGGCTGTCCACGAGATTCTTAAGCTTCCTGTAGTTTGGGAGGCAAGGCCACAGGGGGTAGAGAGGGCCCAACTCAGACTATGTGGGAGTAACTAGGCTCTGAGGAAAGGCCACAAGGCTTGTAATAAACAATTGGCAGTGCAAAGATTCAATAGTATCTCTCTGGCATTTGCAGGAATGAAATGCTAATGGGTATACATAAGCAGTTAAGTTTGCAGATAACCTTCAAACATGCAAAAAGTCTGGAGTTTAGTTTGCCTATAGATTTCTCCAGCAATATAACAAAAAACTTAAGAACACACACTGTGAGCAGTTTGATATTATTTATGAATCCAAAAAAAGGAGAAAGATTATATTTGTAAAATGATCTGTTCCTCTGGGTATGATGATGCCCTTTGATTATATCAGATTCAGTGAGGGACCTCTTATTGTTTACTTGATAAAATCAATTTAGGGGGGCTTCTGATTAGGCTATGTCAGTAAGGTGTAGCTCAGGGTGAGTCCCCGCCACTTTGGCCTATATATACGGACACTCACTCAAGAAGACACACAGAAGATACACAAAGAGGAGAGAACTTGGTTATTTCAGTCTTGCCATGTGACAGAAAGGAGAAGGCTCAAAAAGCTAAAGCCCCGGGAAGACAGATTAGCCATTTGCAGCCGAAAAGAACAGAGCAGCTGAGAAGGCATAAGAGACCAGGCAGGTGGCGACAGACAGTGGTGAGAAAGCAGCCTTGAGTTGGACTCTTTAGGGTCTTGTAACTGTAAGCTTTTACCCGGAAGTAAATACCCTTTATAAAAGCCAATGCCAAAGGAGATGTGGCTCAAGTGATTGAGTTCCCACCTACCACATGGGAGGTCAGGTTAGGCTCTGGGTGCCTCCTGGAGAAGATGAGCAAGACAGCGAGCTGCCACAACGGGCAGGCACGGCGAGCTGATGCAACAAGGTGATGCAACAAAAAGACACAAAGAGGAAAGAAAATGAGAGACACAACAAACCAGGGAGATGAGATGGCTCAAGTAGGAGTGACTAGGCCACTCTCTCCCACATGGGAGGTCCCAGGTTCGGTTCCCCGTACCTCCTAAAAGGAAGACAAGCAGACACAGACAGCACACAACAAACAGACACGGAGAACAGACAGTGAGTGCAAACAACGGAGCGGGAGGGAGAGTAAATAAATAAAATAAATCTTTAAAAAAAAAAAAAAAAGCCAACAGATTTCTGGTACTTTGCATTAGCACTCCTTTGGCTGACTCATACATACACCAATGTGTTAACACTGCCAAAGGCTCAGGGGAAGAGTTATAGAGGATTTGTAGTGTCTGCACTATGCACTTCAATGTTATAATAAAAAAAAGATATTTATTATAACTTCCTATGAATCTATAGTTAGTTCAAAATAAAAAGTAAAAAGACAACCAAACAAAAAAAAACCAAATAGGTATTACATTTGCAAATCAGAAAAGATATGAAAGGATGTAGTTTTTAAAATCATATAAACTAGGAAATGGATGTGGCTCAAGAGGTTTGGCGTCCGTCTACCATATGGAGAGACTGGGGTTCGATTCCCGATACCTCCCGGTAAATAAAAATAAAAAAATCATATAAACTAAAATTAAAGTAAAATTAGCAACAATTGCCAAAATTAAATCTTGATATCTGCACTTCTGCCTTCACCTAATTTTGCTATTTTATATTACCTTTTAGCTGACAAAGGTCTCTTACGTTGTCTTCTACGACGCGTGACCAACGAAGACATCTTAAATTCTGGAAAAAAAAAATTGTTTGGGGTTTCGTTTTTAGGAGTAAATTGGAAAACCATTCACAGCACAATGAAACCTTTACAAGCAGCAACGTTTGCTTCTAACCACCCTTCCCACCTCCTTACAGCCAATTTTCAAATAAACATAAAGAGGATCAGCAAATTACAACCCAAAGATACCCTCCCAACTCTATTTCTCTACTAAAGAAAAAGTCAATAAAACCACCTAGGGCAGTGGGTTCCGTGTAATATTTTGGGTAATCTAAGCACCTCTTAAAATATATGTACATATATATATAAATAACATTTTTGTAAGCAAATACACATATATGCATATATATTTATATATCATTTTGCAAATGTTTGCATGTATTGTGAGAATTTTGATTTTTACCCACAATAAAATAAAAAATAAAAAATAAAAAAAAACACCTAGGGCAGATCAAGGGAGCACCGGCAGAATGTCCTAAGAGCTGATGAAAGGCAAAAGAGGTAATAAGCAGGATCTAAAAAGCAATGGAGGGAAGCGGCTGTGGCTCAATCAGTAGGGCTTCCGTTTACCATATGGGAGGCCCCGGGTTCGGTTCCCAGGGCCTCCTGGTGAAGGCAAGCCCGCCCGCATGGCGTGGTTAGCTGACCCAGCGAGCACAAGCAGCAAGGGGGGGATAAATGAATAAATAAATAAAATCTTTAAAAAAAAAAAA
>JAKSZT010054260.1:1180373-1244369 GCA_026826555.1 Tolypeutes matacus | reverse complement strand
GAAAGCTGAGGTTTAATCTGTGCCTAACTGGTAAAAGTTGCTTGTAAATATTAGGAAATGAATAGAAATGGTGAAAGCACATCATAGGATTTGTAATTTTTAGTGCTAACATGTAGAAATGATAGTTTATTTTTTGTTGTGTGTGTTTTTGTGGGTCTTTTTTTTTTTTTTTTTTTTTTTTTTTGAGTAATGAAAATGCTCTAGTGTTGATTGAAGTGATGAATGCACAGCTTGGTGATTATACCAATTTCCATTGATTCTACACCTCAGATAAATTGAATGGCTTATGAACAAAAAAATAATAGGTTAGGGAGTGAATATGGCATGGCTCAAGTGGTTGAGCATGAGAGGTCCTGGGTTCAGTCCCTGGTGTATCCTAAAAACAAAAACAAAATAACAAGGAAATAAATGAAAAAAAAAAAAACACCCAACTCAGGGGAGCTGATATGGCTCAGTGGTTGAACACCCGCTTCACACGTAAGAGGTCCCGGGTTCAATCCCTGGCCCCAGTACCGCAAAAAAATAAATAAAATAAGAATAATAGTGTGGATTTGGGTGAAAATACACCAAAATACGGGCTATAGTTAGCAGTAGTATTTTGATGATGCGCTTTCATAATTTGTTACAAATGTTTCACAACTATGCAAGGTATTTGTGGTGGGGTGATGTATGGGAGCCCTGTATGATGTTATGCATGTTTGTTTTTTAAGTTCACAACTTTTACTATACACTTATTGTTTATATATGTTCATGTGTGAATGATATACTTCAATTGTTTTTTGTTTTTTTTTAAAAAAAAAGGCAACTGAATTGTACTTTGGAGGTTTCTGGGCAGCAAGAAGGGAAGCATGTCCAAAAGGGGGTAGGGGAGAAATAATGGAGGAGCATACAACAGGGAAGAGAGTAGCATGATAGAGGCCTTTAGATTCAAGATGTGATTGTGGGGCAGGCGGAAAAGGATCCAAAGGAATCTTTTAAGGAAGCAATTTGGGGATCTAAATTTCTTTCGGGAGCAGGTGTAACTCAGCGGTTGAGCACCTGCTTTGCATGCACGAGGTCCAGTGTTCAATCCCCAGTACCTCCAGAAAGAAAGGGAACATAAATAAATAAATTTCTTTTGGAAGCTTCCTCATAACAATTAAAAAAAAACAAAAACAAAAATGGAGACCATTGGATATTGGGATTGTATTGTCTTTTTGTTCTAAGTTCTCCAAAGTGGTTCAAATAATTCTAAATGGCCACTGGAATTCTAAAGCATCCTGGGTGAAATTATGCTACCTAAAATTTAAGCACAAAAAGTAGTTATATTATAAATACATGTAAGAAGCAGATTAGATTGAGACAAGATTTCCATGGAACAAATAATTAAGCCATGGTGATGGTCACAAAAGTGACCTCAGTTCTCAGTCCTGATATTTGAAGGCAGTCTCAGTTCTTAACCTTACTATATGTGATTTTCTCCAATATTTTCTATTTATTTATTTTTGTTTTTAAAATTTCAATAAAAAAAAATTTTTTTTAAAGATTTATTTTATTTATTTATTTTTCCCCACCCCCTCATTGTTTGCATTTGCTGTGTCTGTTTGTTGTGTGCTGGTCTTCTTTTCAGGAGACACCAGGAACTGAACCGAACCTGGGACCTCCGATGTGGGAGAGAGGCGCCTAATCACTTGAGCCACCTTCTCTCCCTGCCCTGTTGTGTCTCCCATTATGTTTTCCTGTGTCTCTTGTTGTGTCATCTTGTCATCTTGTGGAGTCAGCCTGCCCGTCCCTATCTTGCTTATCCTCTCTAAGAGGCACAAGGAACCAAACCTAGAGCCTCCCATGTGGTAGACAGGGGAGCTCAATAGCTTGAGCCACATCCACTTCCCTATTCAAAACTTTTTAATACTAGTCCAAACCCACTACATTTCATAACCCACTAATGGGTCATAACCAGCAGTTAGAAAATATCAATAATCTAAATCATTGCAAATGTGTGAGTGCTCTGGAAAGAAAAAATGGAAGCAGGTAATGTAATAGCATGTGTCGTGAGTTAATGGTGCCTCCCCCCCCCAAAAAAAAAGATACATTCATCCTGAACTTGTGAATATGACCTTATTTAGAAAAAGGGTCTTTGCTGATGTTATTTTTTTTTTTATTATTTATTCGTTTATCCCCCCCCTTGCTGCTTGCAGCTCGCTGGGTCAGCCAACCACGCCGTGCGGGTGGGCCTGCCCCCACCAGGAGGCCCCGGGAACCGAACCCGGGGCCTCCCACATGGTAAACGGGAGCCCTACTGATTGAGCCACAGCCGCTTCCCCTTTGCTGATGTTATTAACTTAAGGATGGAGAAGAAATCCTCCAGGATTTCTTAAAGCCTTAAAGCCAGGTGGGCCTTAAAGCCAATAAGTGTTCTTAAAAGAGAAGAGAGAAGACACACAGAGAAAGTGATATGAAGACAGAAAGTGAAGTGAGGCGCCCACAAGCCAAGGAACACCAAGGACTGTCTACAGTCAGAAGCTAGGAGAAAACGTGACCCGGCAAGACCACTACTGGGTATATACCCAGAAGAACTGAGAGCAGTGACACACGAACAGACATCTGAACACCGATGTTCATAGCAACATTATTCACCATTGCCAAAAGTTGGAAGCAACCCAGGCATCCACCAACAGACGAATGGAAAAACAAACTGTGGTCTATTCACATGATGGCATATTAATGCAGCTTTAAGAAGAAATGAAGCCATAAAGCATATGACAGCATGGACGAACCTGGAGGACATTATGTTGAACGAAGCAAGCCAGACACAAAAGGACAAATACTGTATGATTGCGTTACTATGAACCAAATATATTGTGTTACATATTGTTTGATTCAAAAAAAAATTTTTTATGTATCCAGTACATTTAATTGAGAAATGTATATTTATTCATCTGTGTTTACTTTTTTAGTTTTTAATTGTTTGTATTTTCAATTATTAAATGTATAAAATAAAGTTAAAAATATATATATACAAAATAAAGTGAAAAAAAAAAAAAAAAAAAAAAGAATCTAGGAGAGAGGCAGGGAACAGATTCTCCCCCAGATCTTGCAAAAAGAACTAATCCTACTGCCACTTCCAGAACTGTAAGAGAATGAATTTCTGTTGTCTTAAGCAACCCAGTTTGTTGTAATTTGTTATGGCAGCCCTTGGAAATGAATATGGAGTGAAACAGGGAGGTGGAGCTATTTTTATGGATGCTCAGGAAGACCTTTCTGGGGAAGCAGCTGTGGCTCAATCAGTAGGGCTCCTGTTTACCATATGGGAGGCCCCGGGTTCGGTTCCCGGGGCCTCCTGGTGAAGGCAAGCCCGCCCGCACGGCGTGGTTAGCTGACCCAGCGAGCACAAGCAGCAAGGGGGGGATAAATGAATAAATAAAGAAAATCTTTAAAAAAAAAAAAAAAAAAAAGGAAGACCTTTCTGAGGTAACATTTCTGTTAGGTTTTAGATGAGAAGCTGCCAGCCTTGTGAAGAACTGGGGAAAGGAGATCCAGGCAGAGAGGACAGCAAATGCAAAGGCACTGAGGCTAGACAGGTTTGATACATGCCAGAACTAACAGAAGGCACAGTGCCCCTGCAGGACAGAGATGAACCCACAATTTCATATGGAGATAACCACTGCCATGAAAAAAAGAGCAGATGTTCTGAAAGAGCAGGAGAATTGGACTTAATCAGGGGAGGGGTGTATAAACCTGTATCAGAGTAATTAAGCAATGGGTGTTGTGGGGAAGAAGTGAATTCCAGGCTACTGAGGACCATGCACTAAAGCTCTGAAGCTGGGGGAAAAAAAAAAAAAAAAGCAGGGTTTGGAGGCACAAGCTCAAAGAGATTTCCCTGGGACAGCCTCAGATATGCCCAAACTCCCTCTCATATACTGTTGGAGTCTGCATTGGTACAACCTCTTGGGTTCATCCCCCTTGAACTAGCAATCACATTCATCTGACAACTAGAATGTATTCTACATTACATTAATGTCATATTTAAAAGCTATAAGAACTAAAGTTCTATGCTCTATTTTCTTTTGAAGCTCCAGCCCATTTTCACCCCTAATGTCCCTTATTTGACTTTTGTTTCTTCTTTTCTTGCTCCGTTCCTCCTTCCCTCTCTCCCTTTTTCTGTCCCTCCCTCCCTTCCTCTCTCCCTCTCTCCCTTCCTTCCTCCCTTTAACAAACATTTGAGAATCTCTTATGTGCTAAGCAATGTACCAGGTGCCTTGCTGAACCCAACAGCCAAGGTCCCTCAAGAGCTTACAGGCTATTGGGGGAGCCAGACTTAAACAAACATATACATGGATAAGCCAATAGACTACCAATGGTGATAAATAATGGACAGGAAAAGAATAGGTGCTCTCCCTGGCTATAAAAGTATATAACTGGACGATTTTGAGCTAGAGGCATTTGAGCTAGGTATTAGCCAAGCAGAGAATGGCAGGTGAGAAAATGGGAAAGCCTTCCCACTAGAGAGGAAACACTAAGTAGCTATTGCAACTTCCCTGGGGCGAGCAAAAAGAACTGAGGTTGGTCAATATTGGACGTGGGGCCTAGTTTTATGAAATGAAATTGGAGACGCAGCCAGGGGCCAGATTGTGTACATCCAGGTAAGGCATTTGGGGTTTATTTTAAGGGCAAGGAAAAGCCATTATCAAATTATAATTGTTAGATCCAAGGTCAAAGAGGCTCAGAGACAGATCAGGATCCAGGCTGGAGTTTATTAGGTTGCCAGCACGGCGGGGGTCTAAAGAGAGACTTCAGCCCACCCGCCCAGGTTGGGAGCCCACCTTTTGAGCTGGGGGAACTGGTCAGGTTTACAGAAATGGCCCCTGGATGTGGTGCAAAGATATGAAGTGGGAAAGTACCAAGTTAGCTAATCTCAGGGTGGGGTGTGATGTTCCAGAGCCACTGGGGAAAGAATATTCTGTGGCCTTGCAGGGATGGTGATAAGCAAGGGACATACTGTGTTTGAGGCAAAAGGTTACATTCTAACAATAATCAAGGAAAGGAAGAGGTCCAATTTACATTTTTAAAAGCCCACTCTTAACTCAACAGTAAGGAGAAAACCATTATTGAAGGACATTAAAGATCTCAATAGGGGAGTGTGTATAACTTAGTGATTGAGTGCCAGATTCCTAGGGTCAATTCCCAGTACCTCCTAAAAAATAATAATAATAAAGGGACAGAGGAGTTTTGATATAGGACAGCCCTGCCCCAGCACATCAGTGAGGAGTAGATGGGTTATTTAGTAACTAATGCTGGGAAAACTGGTCATTCATATGGAAATAAGTGAGATTGCATAAATTCCTAGTGGAATTTAAATGTGAAAGACTAAACTTCAGAAGAAAACTTTGGAGAATCTCTCTAATGACCACAGAATAGGGAAGAAAATTTTAAACAGGAGCCAAAAAGTACTGACCATAAAAGAAGTTATTGATCAATTTGATAAAATAAATTGAAAGCTTCTTTTTCCTTATCTTTTGCTGATAAAGGAAATAAAAAGACCAAACATAAGCTGCAAGATGACATTACAATAAACATAAAATAGGCAAAAGACATGGACAGGCGTATCCACTAACGAGATACCATTTTAGGCTGGCTAGATTGGCAAAACTTAAGTCTCACAGCATCACATAAGGATTGGAGCAAATATGAAATCTTATTCCAGGCTGAGTGAGGACTTATTTGATGAGATTGAATATGTTCCTACCCCATGATTCAATTATCCCACTCCTGAGTACACACCCAGACCATACTACAGGGTTTTTCACACTGTGCAGTGTGAGCCATAGGTGAATCATGAAATCATTCTGTGGATCTGCTTCAGCCCCTTTTTTATTTTTATTTTTCAGCCTCTTTTTTTTTTTAATGAATTAGAATACAATAGAAAATGCCAAGGTACATTCCCAACAGCCAAGATAAGGATATGTGTCTGGGTCATGAAAAAAAACACATTTCTTACTGAGTAGAGGGGGGAAAGTTTGAAAGCCACTGCCCTGGCGAAACCCCTATACAAATACAGGAGACAGGTATAAGCAGTGTTCATAATAGAAACAAGGGGTGAAAAGAAAAAAGAAAAAGCAACAATACAAATGTCAACAGAATGTATAAATAAATAATGGCATATTATACAATGGACCACTAAACAGTGGTGAAAATGACTTCCAACGGCGACACACATCAACAGGGATGACTTCGCATTAGTAATGGTGAATTTTAAAAAGCAATTCTCAGAGGAATATTCGCAATATACTATTTTTGTAAAATTTACAAACATGACTAACCAAATAATAAATTGTTTAGGGAGATACACAAGCGAGGCAAAACTATGAAGGCAAGCAAGGAAATTATTTAAAAAGAATGAATCCCCAGGAGCGTTTGCCCCCGGGGCTGGGTGTCATGGGCTTGAGACTGGCCATCGGCCGTTAAAGGATTTGCTCCTAGGTAGCATTTCCCAGGTTAGGAGGTGGGCGCACGGGGGTCGTTTTACTGTCAGGCTTCCTAACTTCTACATGCGGGACTTATATTTTGTGTGTGTATCAAATATTTTGTCATTTTAAAGGGGGGACGTGCCCTCTCGGGGTGCAATCTGGAGAATGGCCTGGTTTGGGGTATTCCAGGGCTGAGGGAGGAAAGGAAGCGAGGGGGTGGGAAGAGGGACGGGGAGACCGTGCCATGGAGAGTTGGGAAATGCTGGCGGTCGCCGTGGCGGGATTCGAGGTGTTTGGCCGGCAGCTGCACTTGCCGAGCGACGGATTTGCTGGTGGAAGGGATGTGAGGAAATGAGAGAAACGGAAGGGCACGAATATAATGCCTAGATTTGTGGCTTAAACAACTTGGGTGCATGGCAATAAAAATATTCGTAATAATAGCGAATATTTATGCAGCACTTACACGCATGCGCCGGCACTGCTCTGAGCCCTGGGCAAATTCAAGCCTCCCGCCAAGGCCAGGAGAGCTTCGCTCATTCTTCCCATTCTATAGGTGACGACCTGCAGCACAGACCCGTCAGGAAACTTACCTGAGGTCCCGCAGCTGGTGAGCGGCCCAGGGCCTCTGTCAAATGAAGAAAGACAAAATGCTGCCTGCTGCAGATGGCCAAGCCCACTGAAGGACGAAGAGAAGGAGGCAGAATTCTCCTCTGGGCCCTAGAGCCTGGGGGTAGATCTCCTGAGATTTCCTGTCCCCACCTCCACTTACTTCCCCAGGAGGGCGTGCAAGCCAATGAGAAGTAATAAAAAAGTAGTGTTATGTAAAAAAGTTCCAGAACGCTCCACGCTCGGGCTGGCCCCTCTCCTCAGCTCAGGCTCTGCTTCAAGCTGAGGCAGGATAGAGTAGAAGGAGGGGCACAAAACCCAATGAGTTACACAAACACCACCCTGTAGGAGAAGCTAAGGCAACAGCCTGCTGACTGGTACAAACAAGTTAATAAACTGCAACTTGCAACATGATCACCCAGCAGAGGGTGGGGGAACAGGAAAACCCACCCATCTACTTTCATAAACACCCCACACAACCAACTCCACCAGGACTCGTGGACAGTGGCCAGAGGCCAGTGACGGCCGGTCAACCCGCCCAGCAGCCAGAAGCCACCAGATAATTACCACCGGACAGCAAACCCTAGAAACCAGGCCACCCGATGAATTTCCCCTGCCTTGTCTCAAATACGCCAATCAGTACAGACCCTAACCCTCTATGAGAGCCAATAAAACCAGAAACCCTTAGGGAGAGCAGATGCACCTCTATATCTGACTGTGTACTTTCCCCTTATTAAACTTTTTTCTAACTCTCATAATTGTGGTGCATCTCTGAATTCTCTTTTATGACATTATCAAGGAGTTGGAAATCAGCACCGACGACATATCACTCTTAACCTGTGTCTTGAACCCTTGATAGGTGCCAGGCACTGTTCTAGGAACTGAGAGTAATAAAGCCTGTCTCTGCCTTGGTGCAGTCCACATTCTAGTTGGGAAAAAGACAATGAACATGGAAACAAACAAACAAATACCATTTGTGACGCAGGAGGGTTAAGCCCAGGAAAGCCGACCAAACACTTTTTTTTTTTTTGCATTTTTAAAAATATTTTTTATTGAAGTATATCATTCATACATGACATGCATAAACAATAAGTGTATAGCAAAGATTGTGAACTTACAAAATAAACATACATAACGTCATACGGAAGTCTCATATATCACCCCTCCACCAACACTTTGCATTGTTGTGAAACATTTGTTACAAACTATACAAAAGCATCATCAAAATATTACTACTAAGTATAATCTCTATAACACTTTTGATATTCCAAAGAATCCACACAGAAAGCCGTAAGGCCAGTAGCAGCCATGCCATTTATTTACTCACATGTCCTGATGACCTCTGTCGGGCAGCAACCACGCCCTTTCAATGGGGAAACAAAACTTATATAGGACTAGACAGCACAAAGAGGGGGTCTAGCTGATACATAGAGGAACTTGAGGGTGCAAGTAGCCAATGGAATAATTAGCAGTGAGCGTTACCTATGGGGGGGGGGGCTGGGCGGGGAACCCTGTGGGTTCCCAGAATAGTAAATCAAGGGTTCCAGCAATTAACATTCTTTTGTAGCAGACTGATTGTGCCCTTGGTGCCAGTCTCTCCCCTGCTGAGGGGAAATGGGCTATCTGTGCATATGGCCCTCCCTCCCCCTCCCAGCCCTTCTGCCTGCAGTTCAAGGAAAGAGCATTCGTTCTATTTACCCTACACCATTATAACAGATATTTGTAGGGACCAGGAAGAAAACAGGACAGTTTAATAATCACCGCTAATATGAGGCATTGATTACGTGCCCAGCAGCGAGCCCAGGGCTCGGCCAGGAGTGTCTCACTGTTTCCCCACTACCGTTCTTTCAGGATAGCACCTGTGCCCATTTTACGGGAAAGAAAAGTGAGACATAGAGACATTCAAATCCCACAGTGAGGAAATGGGAGGCGCAGCTGGAGTGAGCCAGGAAGGTGTATTTAAGGAGGAGAGGTGGAGCTGAGGGAGCCAGGCAAGAGACTTCCAAGTAGAGGGAGCAGCAAGGGCTAAGGTCCCTAGACAGGCGTGACTCATTCAAGAGACAGCAAAGGGCCCATGGCCCTGCAACCCAGGGAGGCTGATAGGGGCAGGAGTCCTTGCAGAGGTAATTGTTAGCCCCATTTGGCAAAATAACCCACCCAGGACCCCTAACCGGCACCAAGGCTCCCCTGCCCTGATAACAAATGGCCCAAAACCCCCACCCTCCATCCCTGAAAAAAACAGGATTTACTGACTGTTAGTAAAAACTGTGCTCACTGGGATGGGGAGACTGATGATTGCAGGCAGGAAATTTATTGAAGAGTTCTCCCAGCAGAGGGGGTATATTGGGAAAAAAATTGGTGAAAAAAATGTTCAAACCTAAAAGTGAAACATCATGCAGGAAACTTTGTTAATCAGCAAACCAATGACTTGCTAGTCAGCACTTTTCATATTACAGGAGGAATGATGAGAACTAGAACAGTGGGCATATTGGGGATGTTTTATAACAAATAAGAACAGATAGGGTGCATTCCGGGGAGTATTGTGCTCCTCTCTGGGAAGGCTGGCCTCTTTCTCCAGGACTGATACATAAACCTTGGAATGTACTGCCCGGGGAAGGTTGTGTTCCTTCCTGAGGAGGCTGGCCACTTCCTCGGGAATTGACGCGGTACTAGCAAGTTGGCATTTTTAGTATCGAGTTCATTGATTATGAGCTCAATAAAAGGGCCAGTCCCTGGTCAGGCCGGTTGAAGTCCCACCCTGGGACAGCGTGCTCTGCATAGGTGTTGTTTTCAATCAAGACTCTGGTATGGGCTGCTGATTCAGGACTTTCCAGCCGAGAACTAGATGCTGGCGAGTTTGTATGTAAGATTGCCCTATTTTTCTGTCATTTTGTGACTCTGTTCAATATTGATTTAATCTTTTGATTATGTTATTTTTGTTTCTCACTCTAATTGTCAGTATAGATTTATTAAACTAGATATGCATTTATACATTTATGTTGCATTCAATTGGGACTCTGGCCAGACATGGGCCAGATAAGTTGGTGTGTCCCCCAGTTTGGTGAGCCAATATCTATATGTATGTATATCACGAAGGATTTTGATGCAGCAGTTGGACCCCTGTTTGTAGACAATCCTTTGCTTATTTCATATTCTCCCAATTATTAAAAGAAGTTTAATAAAATAAATAAATATGTCTGTATATTGCTTTCTTATGCTTGAGTTAATTAAGTCATCATATCAACCTATATACATATATATAGCAAAGCATTAGCAAAGCATTTTATCTAGCAGAACAGGGGGTCTGAAGAATAGACTTCGGCCCACCCCTGGAAGGGGTAGATATGAATTTATACAGTACTTCAATAGTCAGGGAAATGTTAATCAGTGAGACCTGAGTTAGGATTCAGCTAAGACTTAGAGGCCAATAGAAATGAAATTTTCCCCTTGTATGGCCAGGGCATAGTGAGATAGGAAGTAGTGTATTCTTGGAATGTGGGAAGGGTTGATGGAGCCTTGGTCTGGAGAGGGTGGAGGTCCTCATTTAGCTTTGCTCCCTTAGTCACGTGGTTCCTTTGTTCATTCCTGGGAGGAGGTTGATTGCATGTACATAGGCTGTGAATTGCTCAATCAGTCAGGTAGTTCATGGGTGGGGGGTGCCTTTCTTTATGTCACAGTTTGTTAATCATACATTGCAAACCTTGTAAGAGAGAACCTCTAACACTGACCTCAAAGCCCACCACTAAATTGTCAAACATCCTGTTAAACATTCCGACACCACCCCCTCCCAACAGGGTAAAAGTCAGTGCTTATCCACAAACTTCCTTGCTACCTGGCCCCTATGCTATTTAAGGGCCAGCCCAAATCAGTCAGACAGCCGGAAGTTTTACTTCAGATCCCCACCATGCCAGTGATCTGATAAACTTTTCTGCCTGAACTTTGGTCTGTCTCCCAGCTTCCTTGAACAGGGATCTAACAGTGACAGGGTCACATCCTACCTGGCCTGGTAGAGGGTGGCCAGCTCTTCCTGCTTGCCAAGAGAGGAGAGAGGTTGTCAGGACAAGTTGGTCACCCTCCCGGGTCAGATAGTATTCAGATTTAATACTAACTAAAAAGAACGCAATGGGGAGTTTTTACGGAAACGAGGGGGCAGGATCCTTCTGACTATGCCATATGGAGGAGCAATTGTATGGGGACAGGAGGCAAAGCAGGAAGATGAGTCGAGGCTCCCTTAATCATCCAGGCCAGGCGATGGGTAGATACCAGGGCCATTTACGAAAATGGTGAAGATGATTAAAAAGTAGATTTGGGGGAACCAACTTCAGCACCAGGTCTCTGAGAAGTCTCTCCTAACCACCACCACCCTGCCCCCCCCACCCCCCATCTGAATAAGCAAGGGATGGGAGGCTCCTGAGGACAAGGACTCCCAGTTACCTAGCTCTGGGACTCAGTTCTCCTTCCCTGCCCCACTGTCACATCCCCCTTAACCCCACTTTACAAAAGAAAGTTCTACCTCTCACCACCCTGAATTACAGTGAGGCCCTGCCCAGCTGCAGTGGGGACCCAGTGTAGGCACAATAAGGACATCTTATTTGAAATAAGGGCAAGAAGCCTCCTTAACTAAAGTACGTCAAATCCATCCTATGCTTTTGACTTTCTTGCCTTGTACAGATTTCTAACAGTAAGGCACTGCTTTGGATACAAGGTATTTTGGCCCAGATTGATTTTCACAGAAATTTGCATTGAAAAATGAATTAAAGTTTCCAACTGGAATTAAGTCTGATTTCACTGATCGATTTGACAATAAGGAATGGCTTTGCCAATGACAGTAAATGGCAAAGAATATCCATAAATTAAATGAGTTAAATCAGCTCCTTCAAGTGAGCTTTGATGAAAGTATATTGAAGGCATGTGATAAGATAAAAACATTTATATTTTTCAAAAAATTCTTACAAAGATAAACTTAAATTAATAACATTACAATTTTCCCAAATGTTTCTTAGTGTATTGGGTTAAGCAAGTTGTCTCAAAATGAAGGAGAAGCAGTTAAGATTAATTCTTTTTTTTTTTTTTTTTGAAGATTTATTTTTATTTATTTATTTATCCCACCCTTACTGCTTGTGCTCTCTGTGTGCATTTACTTTGCATTTTTCTGTGTCTGCTTGTCTCCCTTTGTTGTATCATCTTGCTGCACCTGCCTGGCTCGCTGTCGGCTCACCGCGCCTCGAAGGCCAGCTTGCCTTCACCAGGAGGCCCACAGGAATCGAACCCGGGGCCTCCCATATGGTAAACGGGAGCCCAATCAATTGAGCCACAGCCGTTTCCCAGATTAATTCTTTTTTTTTTTTTTTTTTTTTTAAGATTTTATTTATTTATTCATTTATCCCCCCCTTGCTGCTTGTGCTCGCTGGGTCAGCTAACCACGCCGTGCGGGCGGGCTTGCCTTCACCAGGAGGCCCCAGGAACCAAACCCGGGGCCCCCCATATGGTAAACGGGAGCCCTACTGATTGAGCCACAGCCGCTTCCCCAGATTAATTCTGATCTGATAAGTCTTGGTAAAATCTTTTTGGTATATTTTCCAGAAACAGAATAGGTGAGAGGGTCCAATGATCAACTAAGAAATCCCTTTGCAGGATGTTAGGTTTCCACAATACTGAAAAAGGTTCAATCTAGTTGCCTGTTGGTTGAGAGAGCAGTGCAAATATTTTTCGTGATATGTTATGTGACTATTGACAGATGCCTCGGACTTTAAAAACTAAGTATCATTGCTTTCACAAAATTTGCTTCAATTCCCACCTACTTCTTTATGTGAACAAGGTTTTCAGAGCTTAGATGTTAAATAATAAACATAAGAATAGAATTGCTACTGGACACTGTCATTCTAGTACTGAGTAATGTTCATGAACTATTTTTTAAAAATCTGTACCTATCTCATTAAGAGATATATTTCCAGTAAATTTTACTCTATTTGTTATTATTTCCCAGTATCTGTAATATGTTTACATTGCCTTGATCAGGTGTTTAAAAATGATAATTTATAACTTACAGAATACATTTGTTTTTACAGAGCCCCTTGGCCACAAAAGAAATTTTTTAAAGTTCTGAATGTCAATTTAAATACATAATTTTATTGCAGAGAAATATAATAGGGGAAACAATTTAAAAAACTTTCAAGCTTAAAAATCCACAATTCTCGGGGAAAGGAAAAAAAAATAGTCCAGAAAGAAGAATGACAATGTAAAATTTCTGACTTTAAAAAAAGAACTCATTCTCAAATTTTTTTTTTTTTAAAGATTTTATTTATTTATTCATTTATCCCCCCCTTGCTGCTTGTGCTCGCTGGGTCAGCTAACCACGCCGTGTGGGCGGGCTTGCCTTTACCAGGAGGCCCCGGGAACCGAACCCGGGGCCTCCCATATGGTAAATGAGAGCCCTACTGATTGAGCCACAGCCGCTTCCCTCATTCTCAAATTTTAAAAACACCTTTAGTGAATGTGGTGGCTTGGAGTTATGTACCCCCAGAAAAACAGTTCTTAATCTTAATCCATTCCTGTGGAGGTAAACCCATTGTAAATAGGAACTTTTGATGAGGTTACTTGAGTTAAGGTGTGGCTCAGGTGAATCAGGATGGGGCTTAATCCTATTACTGGAGCACTTATAGAGAAGGCCACAGAGAGAGAAGCCACATGCAGGAAGTCAAAGGAACCTGGAATAGAAAGGGGAAGCCATGGCCACAGGTGTTGCCATGTGATGGAAAAGCCAAGGAGCCCCAAAAATTGACCACGAGCGACAAGATATCAACCCCAGAAGGAAGCAAGCCTTCCAACCTCTGAAACCCATGAGCCAATAAATTCATGTTCTTAAGCCAACGCATTGTATGGTGTTTGTTTTAGCAGCTAAGAAACTAAAACATCAAGCTATATAATTCACATATTCTACAATTTACCCATTGAAGGCATACAGTTCACTGATTTTTTAGTATATTCATAAAGTTGTGCAACCGTCACCACAAACAATTTTAGAACATTTTCATCACACCAAAAAGAAATCCTTTACCCATTAGCAGTCACTTCCTATTTCCCTCTAACCTCTCTCAGCACCTGGCAATGAATAATCTATTTTCTGTTTCTATGGATTTGCCAATGCAATGCTGGACATTACATATAAATGGAATCATACAATATGTGACCTTTTGTGGCTGGCATACTGTTGTAGTCACAACATGTTTGTTGTAGCATGTATCAGTATTTCAGTCCTTTTAATGGCTGAATAATATTCCATTTATGGATATACCACCTTTTGTTTATCTATTCATCAGTTGATAGACATCTGGGTTAATTCCACTTTTTGGTTAGCATAAATAATGCTGCTATGAACAGTCGTGTATATGCCTTTGTGTGGACATATGTTTTCCTTTTTCCTGAGTAGACAGAAGTAAAATTGCTGGGTCATTTGGTGAATTTATGTTTAATTTTTAAAGAAACTACTAAGGGAAGCAGATGTGGCTCAAGCAATTGAGCTCCTGCCTACTACATGGGAGGCCCCTGGTTCAGTTCTTGGTGCCTCCTAAAGAAGACAGCAAGCTGGAGTGACAGGCAGGCATGGCAAGCTGCTGCAACAAGAGACACGAGGAAAACATAATGAAAGACACAACACAGCAGGGAGGGAAGGTGACTCAAGCAATTAAGCGCCTCCCTTCCACATCAGAGGTCCTGAGTTAGGTTCCCAGTTTCTCTTAAGAAAACAAGGAAGACGGGGGACAGATGTGGCTCAAATGGTTGGGCATCCGTCTCCCATATGGAGGGACCTGGGTTCGATCCCTCGGAACTCCCGGTAAAAAAAAAAAAAAAAACAAGGAAGACGAACAGACATAGCAAGTTCAGACAATGAGGGGGTGGAAGAAATAAATAAATAAAATAAATCTTAAAAAAAAAAGAAACTACTAAACTGTTTTCCAGAGTGGCTACACTGTTTCACACTTCTACCAGCCATGTATAAGGGTTCTAATTTCTCTACATCCTCACCAACACTTGTTATTTTCTGTCTTATTGATTATAGCCATCCTAGTTGGTGTGAAATAGTATCTCACTGTGATTTTGATTTGTGTTTCCCTAATGGCTAATCATGTCAAGCATCTTTTCATGTGCTTGTTGGCCATTTGTATATCTTCTTTTTTTTTAAATAACTTTTTAAAACTCCTAAAAAATAGGTGGTACTGGGTATTGAACGCAGGTCCCTGTATATGGGAAGTAGGTGCTCAACCACTGAGCTACATCCACTCCTCCTATGTATCTTCTTTGGAGAAATGTCTTTTCACATCTTTCTCCATTTTTAAATTGGATTATTTATCTTTTTATTGTTGAGTTTGTAAGAGTTTTTATATACTAAAGTTCCTTATCAGATATATGATTTACAAATATTTTCTCCCATCTGTGAGTTGGTTTTTTCCACTTTCTTTCCCACCCTATCCCCAGGTGGCTCCCTCTTCTGTTTGCTCATTGTTTTTGCTTGTCTTTGTGCTTGTTGTCTGTTCATTGTTTCAGTTGTGCCCTTGTCCTTTGCAACTGAAAGATTGTTGGCCAATGCCATGGTTCAGGTCAACACTGTCATTCTGTAAATGAGGGCTCAGAGCAAGCCAGTGACTTGGTCAGGTTCACGCAGTCAGCAAAAGCTAGAGCCTCAGGAAAACTCCCCTGCCAGCATCCTTGCCACTCCTCCTCAGTCTTTGCCTTATGCAATGTTCCCTGTGCGTTGTTCATTTCTATGGGCCTCTCGTAGCATGCTTAATACATTTTTTTTTTTTTTTGCTTGTTTTTCTTTAGGAGGCACCGGGAACCAAACCCAGGACCTCCCATGTGGGAAGTAGGCGCTCAACTGCTTGAGCCAGATCCGCTCCCTGCTCATTTGGTTTTGCTCCTTGTCTGCTCATTGTTTTTGCTCAATGTTTGCTTCGGTTTTTTTTGCTTGATGTCTGCTCGTTGCTCGTTGTTTGTTTGTCTTCTTTTTTTATTTGGAACAATATATTGAAGTATATCATTCATACCTCAACATATATAAACTGTAAGTGTTCAGTAAACAACATGATCTTACAAAACAAACATGCATAAAATCATACAGGGCTCCCACACACCACACCAACCCCCTCAAACACACTGCATTGTTGTGAAACGTTTGTTAACAAATCATGAAAGAGCATCATCAAAGTATTACTATAACTATAGTCTGTATCTTCCTCCTCTGTACATTTTTTTAAGGATTTGTTTATTTATTTACTTTTAACCACCCCCCTTTGGCCCCAGATGCTGGCAACCACTGATCTACTTTCTGTCTGTATGGATTTGCCTATTCTGGACATTTCATATGCATGGAATCATGCAATATGTGGCCTTTTGAGTCTGGCTTCTTTCACTTACCATAATGTTTTTGAGGTTCATCTTGTTGTAGCATCTTGTTGTATCAAAACTTCATTATTACTCTCACTAGACTTCCGGGAAGATGGCGGACTAGTAAGACACGAGAATCTCTTCTCCAGAAAAGTAGCTAGAGGACAAGCTGAAACAGCCCCGAAAAAGATCTTCTAGGGTTTAGGTCACCAGGTGAAGGCTGCACACCACCCAGAAGAGAGAGGGACAGAAGAGGGAAATCACAACTACAGAATTGTGAGTTGCAAGTAGCAGCTTCTGCTGCTGCCGGCACCTTCCCCCACACTCTTCAGAATTCTCGGGCCCCTGGGCCTGCGACCACAGACAAAGGGGGCTTTAGGGATCTGCCACTCCCAGAAAGGGGAGAGAGAGGGACACAGCCTTAGGCTGACTCAGGTTCGGACCTGAAATTTGGGCTGCAGAGCCCCACGGAACCTTCCACATGGCAGTTTGCCCTGGGAGCCCGGAAAGGACTGGAGAAATCCGATCCTCGCAACCTCCCTCTCTTCTAGCCTGGACTAATTGTTGAGGACACCAAGGGAGAGGGGAGAGAGAGCCTGGGGCTGACCCTGCTTTTGACTCCCAGGTTTGGTCTGCCCTGTCCAGAGAGCCCTTCCAGGCTGGGTGGAGCTGCGCCATTGTTTGCCTTGGAGCTTGCAAGAGGCTAAAGATATACAAACCTCCCAATCTCCTCCTCTACTAACAGGGACTGATTGTTGAGGATTCAGAAGGGAGTGGAAATATTTCCTAGCTGGGAAAAGGGGGGCGCTAAGAGAGAAGTCTGGAGAATGGTCTCAGAAAGTTTGAATCACTCCTAGCCCCCAGACAGGAAGCTCTATCACATTGATCTGGTCTGTGTCACAACAAATACGCTCCGACCAGGCATTGAATTGAGAGCAGCCAACAAGCGCCATCTCTGGGCAGACAAAGGAAGTACACATAAGAAAATTAATAAGTAAGAGAGGCATTTCCTGGCTCTATAGCCTCCCTGCCCAAGGCCCTAGGAAACGACTCTACAACGAATTACTGGGTCCAGTGCCCAGTTTTGAGCAACCAGCAGAACAATCCTAACAATCAAGGTTGAGCCAAAAATCAAAGAGCTGTGGTAACTCACAGCCTCCTGCCACTAAAACCCCATAAAAGAGAAAGAGATAGAGCATCTAAGTAAAATACAAACTAACCAGATGCCTAAGCACCAACAAAAAATTACGAGCCATACTAAGAAAATAGAAGACATGGCCCAAGAAAAGGAATACAGCAAAGTCACAGAAGAGATGCAGAATTTGAGAGAACTAATCAGTGAGATGAGCACACATTTCCAAAATCAAATTAATGAGATGAAAGAGAATATAGTTAAAGAGATCAATGACATCAAGAAGTCATTGCGCGAACGTAAAGAAGAATTTGAAATCATGAACAGAAAAGTAACGGAGTTCATGGGAATGAAAGACACAATAGGTGAAGTAAAAAATACATGTGAAGCATACAATAGCAGACTCGAAATGATAGAAGAAAGAATAAGTGATACTGAAGACAGAGCAGCTAAAATCGAAGAGAGAAAAGAACAGAGAGAGAAAAAGAATGGAAAAAATTGAGCAGGGGCTCAGAGAGTTGAATGACAACACAAAACGCAAGAACATACGTGTCATTGGAGTTCCAGAAGGAGAAGAGAAAGGAAAAGGGGCAGAAAGAGTATTTGAGGAAATAATAGCTGAAAATTTCCCAACTCTCATGAAAGAAATGAACTTTCATATCCAAGAAGCACACCGTACCCCAATAAGAATAAATCCAAATAGACCTACGCCAAGACACATATTATTCAGAATGTCAAATGTAAAAGATAAACAGAAAATGCTCAGAGCAGCAAGAGAGAAGCAAACGATCACATACAAAGGACGTCCAGTAAGACTTTGTGCAGATTTCTCTTCAGAAACCATGGAGGCAAGAAGACAGTGGTATGATACGATTAGGAAACTGAAAGAGAAAAACTGCCAGCCGAGAATTCTTTACCCAGCAAAACTGTCCTTCAAATATGAAGGTGAATATAAAGTATTCACAAACAAACAGAAACTAAGAGAGTTTGCATAAAAGAATCCACCTCTGCAGGAAATATTAAAGGAAGCCTTAGAACCTGAAAGAAAAAGACAGGAGAGAGAGGCTTGGAGGAGAGTGTAGAAGAAAGAAAAGCAGAAAGGAAAACCAAAACACTAAAAAGAAAGACAAAAATAAGATGACATATGAAAACCAAAGAATAAAATGGAGGAAATAAATAGTGCATTTTCAGTAATATCATTGAATGTGAATGGATTAAATTCCCCAATCAAAAGATACAGGCTGACAGAATGGGTAAAAAAACATGAGCCATCCATATGCTGCTTACAAGAAACTCACCTCAGACACAAGGATACAAGCCAGCTGAAAGTAAAAGGTTGGAAAAAGATACTCCATGCGAATAGTAAACAGAAAAGAGCAGGGGTAGCTATACTGATATCAGACAAAACAGACTTCAAATGCAAAAAAGTGATAAGAGATGCGGAAGTCCATTATATATTAATAAAAGGGACGATCCTCCAGGAAGATATAACAATCATAAATATCTACGCACCTAACCAGGGTGCCCCAAAATATATGAGACAAACTCTGGCAAAACTGAAGGGAGAAATAGACATTTCTACCATAATCGTCGGGGACTTCAACACCCCTCTCACATCATTACATAGAACAACTAGACAGAAGATCAACAAGGAAACCGAGAACTTGAACAATATGATAAACAAGTTAGACCTAACAGACATATACAGAACACTGCATCCAAACTCAGTGGGTTATACATTCTTCTCAAGTGCCCATGGATCTTTCTCCAGGATAGACCACATGATAGGTCACAATACAGCTCTCAATAAATATAAAAAGACTGAAATTATATAAAGCACCTTCTCAGATCATAATGGAATGAAACTAGAAATCAATAACAGACAGGAAAAAAGGAAATTTGCAAATGTGTGGAGACTGAACAACACACTCCTAAATATTCAGTGGGTCAAAGAAGAAATTGCAAGTGAAATCAGTAAATATATTGAGACAAATGAAAATGAGAACACAACATATCAAAACTTATGTGATACAGCAAAGGCAGTCTTGAGAGGGAAATTTATAGCCCTAAATGCCTATATTAAGAAACAAGAAAGAGCTAAACTCAAAGATTTAAATGAACAACTTGAGAAACTAGAGAAAGAACAGCAAACCAATCCCAAAGCCAAAAGAAGGAAAGAAATAATAAAGATTAGAGTGGAAATAAATGAAAATGAGAACAAAAAAGCAATAGAGAAAATCAACAAAACCAAAAGCTGGTTCTTTGAGAAGATCAATAAAATTGACAAACCCCTCGCTAGACTTTTAATGTCCTTTTCATCAGTCTATCTTACTCCTCACCTCCTCAGGATCTAGCCCAGGAAAATCTGTCATATAACAGATGTTCAGCTGACATTTTTTAAGCTCTGCTGGGTACCAAAGAGAAATGTGACAAATAAGGCTTGGAGATTGGGAAATGGAACATTGAGTAGGAAGTCAAAAAAGATATTTTAGCTTAGGGCTTAAATCCAGACTATAACAATAACTGCAAAATCTGGGCAAACTCACTTCATTTTTTAAATTTGTAAAACAGGCCTATTTTTTTTTTTTTTTTTACCGGGAGGTCCCGGGGATCAAACCCAGGTCCCTCCATATGGGAGACGGACGCCCAACCAGTTGAGCCACATCTGACCCCCTAAAACAGGCCTATTAATACCAACCTTGGTAGCTTTTATATTTTCGAAAAAAAAATTTTTTAATGGAATCCTCAGTTGGGTAAATACTTTACATTGTGACCAGATACAATATACAAACATATACACACATACACAACTGAAAGGAAAGCTCATGAAACAATACTTATCCTTACTTCCAGTGATGTTGATATTTTTAGTTCTATTTTAGTTCATTTCCCCCCCTCCACCCCCAAGATGGCTCCCTCATGTTTGCTCTTTGTCTGCTCATTTTTTTTTTTTGCTCCATGCCTGCTCACTGTTTGTCTTCTTTAGGAGTCACTGGGAACCAAACATGGGACCTCCCATGTGGGAGGCAGGCACTCAACTGCTTGAGCCACATCCACTCTCTATTTTAGTTCATTTAAAAAAAAAATTGGGGGCGGACGTGGCTCAAATGGTTGGGCGTCCGTCTGCCATATGGAGGGACCTGGGTTCGATCCTCGGGACCTCCCGGTAACATAAAAAAAAAAAAAAAATTGTCATTACCATTAAATGGACTTAATGCCCCTCTCATGTGTTGTTGTTGTTGTTTTTAGGTTAATTAGTTTTTTTTTTCTTTTTTTTCTTTTTTTTTTTTTTGTAATGGATACATAAATTTTTTTTTTTTATCAAACAATATATTATACAATGTATTTGGTTCATAGTAACGCATTCATACAGTATTTGTCCTTTTGTGTCTGGCTTGCTTCACTCAACATAATGTCCTCCAGGTTCATCCATGTTGCCATATGCTTTATGACTTCATTTCTTCTTACAGCTGCATAATATTCCATCCTGTGAATAGACCACAGTTTGTTTATCCTTTCATCTGTTGATGGACACCTGGGTTGTTTCCAGCTTTTGGCAACGGTGAATAATGTGGCTATGAACATCGGTGTCACTGCTCTCAGTTCTTCTGGGTATATACCCCGTAGTGGTATTGCAGGGTCACGTGGCAAGTCTATATTCAACTTCTTTAGGAACTGCCAAACAGTCCTCCATAGTGGTGTACCACTCTGCCTTCCCACCAACAGCCTCTCATGTGTTTTGACTCACAGTTTAAAAACTGTTGCTTTTGAGGGTTAAATGAGATAATACATGTAAAGGATTTAGTCCAGAGGAAGGTTTCCTAAATGGAAACTGAAAAGTGCTAAGGAACCTACAAAGTAAAGTTAAGGGCGGTGGGGCGCAAGGAAATCAATGAATTCTTCTGGCAACAGGGAGGAGGAAGGTTGAAGGATGAATAAAATACACAAAATACCAATAGTGAGCAAAATCCCAATGCTGCCTGGAAACTTCTTGGCCCTCATCTTTGCATGGCTGGTTTCTTCTCATCCATCTTTGGGTTCTCAGCTCAAATGCCTCCTCCCACAAAATCCCTATATGAACACTTGCTCCTGCTACCTGTTCTCTGACATCCTACATGTTAGAGGTTTCTCCCTTACAAGGTTTAATTAACTGATTACAAGGTTTACAATGGTTAACAAACAGTGATTTGCATTCCCCATCCGGAGCCTGCATGAGTGGTTGAACAAGTCATAGCCTACTTGCTCAGATACAGCTCATTTTCTCACAAGAATAGACAAAGGAGTCACATGGCACCACCAACCCCTCCTGCATCCCTAGAATTCATTACCCCTAGCCCACCACCCCATAGCCATACAAGGGAAAAAATTCACCTCTATAGTACCCTATTGGCCCTCAGGTCTTACCCAAGCCACAACCACCTCCCACTGACTAAGCATTTTCCCTCCTATAGATGTACTGTATAAATTCATAACTGCCTCTGCCAAGGGCGGGCTGAAGTCTATTTTTCAGACCCCCTCGGCTGGAAAAGCTTCCCAATAAACTTTCCGCCTGCAATCACCGTTCGCAGCGTCCCAATAAGCATCGTTTTTTCTTTTCTTTTTTTTTTTTTTAAAGATTTTATTTATTTATTCATTTATCCCCCCTCTTGCTGCTTGTGCTCGCTGGGTCAGCTAACCACGCCATGCGGGCGGGCTTGCCTTCACCAGGAGGCCCCGGAACCGAACCCAGGGCCTCCCATATGGTAAACGGGAGCCCTACTGATTGAGCCACAGCCGCTTCCCAGCATCGTTTTTTCTAACACCACTGTATCCCGTTAACTTGTTACTTTCTTCAGAGAACGTTCTTTTTCTGAAAGTAATTACGTATTCATGTGATTATTGCCCGCTGTACCCCGTGGACTTTATTTTCATTTTTTGAGGTACCAGAGTCGGGGATTGAACCTGGGACCTCATATGTGGGAAGCCAGAGTTCAACCACTGAGCCACATTGGCTCCCCGCTTTTGGCCTTTAAGGGCAAGAATCTTGTCTGTCTGCCTTATAGCTCTATCTCTGATAAATACAGCACCCAGCATGTCACACAATAAATAGTTCTTGAATAAATGAATCAACACAAGGAAATGAACAAGAAGGAATTTTAATCAAATATAAATGTATAATCAATACCTTTCAGATTTTTTTAAGTAACAGGTATGGGGTCCACACTTGACCTCCTTTTTGGTTTAGGAAAGTTGAGTGACGTGAGAAATAAGTAACCAAAGGAGAAATCCTTACTTAAGGGGCTGCATACCTGGGAAAAGAAATGACCATAAGTAAGGAAACCCAATTCTTTGGTCTAGTTAGTTCTGTACAAATCTTATTTCCCCTATTAGACGATGAATTCCTAGAGAGCAGGATCAGTTCCTTGATTTTTGCGTCGCACCGCAGCGGCAGGAAAACTGCCCAGAACATAGTGGGTGCTTAATCATTTTGGGAGAAAGAACGAAATGAACCCGAGCCGGCTGCAGTCCCTCCCCGGGGCAGGAGGCGGCACCAGCGCTACGCCAACCCGGCGGTCGGCAGTTCTTGGTCCCTCCGGCTGACCGTCCAATGCTAGGCTCCGCGGCCAGTGCCGTCGTAAGCCAATAGAAAAGTGTCTTAGTTGGAGGGTTCGGAGGGCGTGCCCAATGAGCGTAGCGGGTCTAGGCAGGGGGCGGTGCGACTTGGGGGGTCAGTGAGGAGCGGTTAGGGGTGGGAGTTGGCGCTGCGGGCGGGGTAGGGACCGCGGAGCTGCGATGCGGACTGTACCGAGGCGGTGACCGGAGCTACCGCTCGACATGAACTCGCTGGAGCAGGCGGAAGGTAGGTTGGGCCTCCTGAGTCTCCCGGGCCGCCCCGGGTCTCCTCACGGACGCCGGTAGGGTAGCGGAGGGGCTGGAGCCACGGAGACCTGGTCTCGGGGAGAGGAGGCCCCGGAGAATGGACTGACCGATTTCTGGACATCGGGGCCGCCGGGCCTGGGCCAGGGGCCATGGGGCTGCGGGACCCTGCTAGAAGCTGGTGTGGGCGCTCGGGGCTTCCGTGGGCGCTAGGGATGGTGCGTCTGGGCCCCCACTCCCACCCCACCCCCACCTCCCGGCAGCTTAGGCCGTGGGGTTCCTCCCCAGGCTCTTCTTCATTCACTACTTGCGTCTTATGCTTCGTGCGTGTGTTAGTTCACTTCACCTTCATTTTTATTTTAATAATAATTACTAGTTGTTTTCCTAATTCTGCTTGTGGTTTCTCTTATGGGTTAAGAAAGTATTTCTTGGTTTCCGTATAAAGTTCAAAATTGCAGCTATGGAAATGATACCCCGCCTTGCTCATTCAGGGGAGACTACCTTGGACGCCCCTGTCTTTTAGTCGTCACTTGGATAGTGCTGCGAAGACCACCTGTAGCCCATTCCGAGCGGGCAAGGGGAGTGCCTCTCCACACCCATTTACGGGTACATTAGCAGTGTCAGTAAGCCCAGTAAGACCAAACAGCAAGCAGAGCCGTTAATTAAATATAAGAGCTAGAAAGTGGAAACCGGTAATCACCAAATAGAGCTCGAGGACTTTGGTGTTAGGTAATTAATAGATGGTTCTAATACAAAGTTCTTGGTGAGGACAAGATCTGATCCTTGTATTTGTAACCCCCTTGTATTTGATCCTTGTATTTGTAATCCCCACAAATCTAGTGTTGGAGCCAGCTGCTGATTTTCCATATAACATTTTCTGAAACTTCTAAACATGAACCAGCCAATTTTCTATACAGTATGTGACATTGGAATTAAACCTGATGTTACGGTCATATGCTTAAACTTGTAGTAAACGAAGTAAACAGTGCAGTTATACATGAAGCAGTTAGTGTCTAAAATTTCGTTGTAATAGACTCGAACTAGTCAAGGTGGCTAATTAGAAAATTGAAATCTTTTAGATCTCAAGGCTTTCGAGAGAAGACTTACCGAATATATTCATTGTTTGCAACCTGCCACTGGACGTTGGAGAAGTAAGTTCACTGGATTTTTTTGAGGAAAAGAAACTGGCAATTGCTACTTTATCCCTGCCTAAGAATGATTTACTTTTATGTAAATCTTTTGATTAACAAATGCTTCCTTTTCAGATGCCACTAAACCATAAGATTTCCTTTTGTTTTGATGATTTTTAAAAAATTTAACATTGTAAATGGTACATTATAAAGTAATTGTTAAGGGGAATTCATAATTGGTCACCCTTAAGAAAAATCTATTTTGTGTGGTTGAATTTTTTTTTTTTTTCATTAAAATACATTATATTTTATTAAACAAATATCACAGGTTTGATAAAAACAATAAATTTCAGTAGCCTATTTAGCAACTTTACAATTTGCCTATATTCTATTGAAATGAAGTTTTAGTAAATAAAATAATTTTTTAATTACATACATACTTTCAAAAGCTATGAATTGAATAGGAGGAAATTATCCTTTATTGATTTTTAAAAGAGCATAGTTTTTCTTTGACCTAGGAAAAAAATCACCTTATTACTGTTCATAAACATCATGAGACTTATATATAAAAGATGTGCTGCAAAATATGATTTGAAAGAATTGTCACTGCCTTGTTGAGATGCAGACAGCTATACAAGTGATGACATCAGCAAACAAAATGCTTTTGCTAACCTATGTTGGGACCAGTCTTAATTTCTTGGATTTTCATTATTGAAATGTAATCCATGTCAAGAAGGAAGTACAGCAGCACGCATGGAAGACATTTTGAATTGTAACTCAGTTTGTGGAGCCAAAAGAACACTATTGAAGTTAGAGTCTTTTCTATGCCAAGATTTTCTTGCATAATTTTTATTAGATCTATTTGCAAAATTTTAATCATGTGATGTGAGTTCTGATTAATCAGAATTCACAAGGAATGATTTTCTCAAGTTCTCTGGTTTACCTAGAGATCCCCCCAAAACCTTTCATTGTTACTGAGAATCTTTTAAAATGGAGATGATGCTTTTCTGTCTTATGAAATCTAATATAATGAACATACTTGACTTTTTCTTTGAGTCATGGACTTAATTTAAATGGCATCAACTTGGGTAATGTACCAATCAAATGAAGGCGTGTATATGAGGGCCCTTCTAAGTGCGTTTTGATTTTGCTTTTGCTTTTGCTTCATTTAAAAAAAAATACTTGTGTAAAATAGTATTTGCTACTGGAAATGTAAACTTAGTTTTGAAATACTGATTTTGTTATTAAATACCTAAAATGAGATTGTTTTTCTGTGATTTACCTCTTCTAAAAGCACAACTTCAGGAATTCTAGATAATTATGGTTTTACTGTATTTCTGTTGTTCTTCGAGCTTGATTTCTACATTTTAAAAACGTGGGGAGTGGATGTAGCTCCAGTGGTTGAGCTCCTGCTTTCCATGTGCAAGGTCTTGGGTTTGATCCTCAGTACCTCCAAAAAACAAAAGAAAAAACCAACTCTCATTGAGGAGTAGATGTGGCTCAGTGATTGGGCACCTGCTTCCTGTGTACGAGGTCCGAGGTCCTGGGTCCCTGGTACCTCCTGGAAAAAAATGTATGCACCCCAACTAAAAGACAACTGTCATGAGCTCTAGAATGTTAACTAGATTTTGGTTCCCTTTTATTATATTTTTATAATACCATTTATTTTTAACTTTTAATTTTAGCTATTGAGAATTTCTAAATAATTAATTCTAGCTTTGTAGAGAGAAGACACAAATTATATACTCTGACCTTAGTCCCTTGAAGAAAATCTGATACTGATTGTTGTCACTGTCTACACTGATTGCACACTTCCTAACACTGACCTTTGTTTAATTCAGCTGTAGGCAGTTGTCTGTCCTAAAGACAAAAACCTTTAGTCTTGACTGAGTGCATACAAAGAGGAGTTTTTGTTTGGCTTGTTTAGATTAGATGAGAGGGTCTTTTTTTTTTTTTAAGTTTGGGTTTATAAGATCTGCAAAGCACTTTGAAAGTTATATGACAGAATAAGTTTTGAGTAGTAATAAGGGGTCATCCTCACTCAAGGTTCACAGTGTTTAGACAATTGCTCAAGGTCATATGGCAACTCTCCTAATTCCTTAGTCCAGTGCATTTTCCATTTACTAAAGTGCTGCATCCTCCCACTGTCGTTCAATAGGAACTGGTGGTAGTTGTATCAAATATTAAGGGTTATTTGCTTACTAATTTCGTGTTTATCTTTCATCAGTGCTTCTTATAGTGGTATCTGTCTGTACAGCTACTGGTGCATGGAACTGGTTAATAGATCCCGAGACACAAAAGGTAGAAGTTTTGTTTTAAAATCTTTAATAGATTAACTGAGATGATAGATCTAGGAATGCTTTGTTAATTGTAAGATATTGTTCAAATGTTACCTATTACTAATAGTAATATTAATTATTATATTAAAATATGCTTTTATTAATTTGCTTAAGGAAAATTTTGGTTGGCTGTTGTGGATTAAGTATCTTTACAGGAAAAGAACTTAGGAAATATTCCACTTACATTACTTTTCATTCATTTCTGAACTTGTATAATACATATTACATACTTCAATGTGGACATTTTCTTTTCTGCTTTGTTCATTTAATGTTATTGGTGCCGGTTTTATAAAATTACATTTTCTTCTATGAGTCATCTTTGTTAATATCTTTCTTCATTCTGTAAAGCATTTGAGATGACTTTACAGGAAGCACATAGGAAAAATAGCAGAATGTAAATATAATCGAAAGGCAGGGCTGGATAAAATACAGATAAGACTAGGAAATTAAAACCAGGAGGGAAACAGGGTCACTGATATGTAGACCATGTGGTTGGTACAGTTGCCATAATTGAGTTATGAATTAGTCTCTGAGATACCTGATCAATAAAATCCCATTCGATTCCATGGTTTTCATTGTCTGTGAAGAGGACATATATATCAGTTCTGCGAGATAACAAAGCTTTTCTTTCTTAGCATTTATCTCTAAAATAATTTCTTCCTTGACATTTAATATTGAAGACCTTAAGAGATTTTCCAGTTGACGCTATCCAAGGATAATACCTCTATATAAAATGCAGCTACAGCTGTGATTCATATCTTAAAGCATCCTTCTGTTGAACTTGATAGCATATTTCTCAAATTTGTAACTCTTTCTACTAACTTGTGCTTTAATTTCAAACCCCAGCTTTTTTGTTAGAGAACCAAGAGTTTCCAGTTTCTCTGTGAACTGCCACCTCCCCCCCAGTTCTATTTAGATAGTAATGATATATATATTTTTTAAGATTTATTTTATTTATTTATTTCTCCCCCCCTCGTTTTGTGTTCGCTGTCTGCTCTCTGTGTGTTCTTCTGTGTCTGCTTGTTTTCTCTTTAGGCGGGAACCGATCCTGGGACCTTCCGGAGTGGGAGAGAGGCACTCAGTGCTCAATCTCTTGCGCCACCTCAGTTCCCTGATCTGCTGCGTCTCTTATTGTGTCTCCTCTGTGTCTCTTTTTGTTGTGTTATCTTGCTGCGCCAGCTCTCCGTGCGGGCCAGCACTCCTGCGCGGTCCAGCATTCCGTGTGCGCCAGCTTGCCTTTCACCTGGAGGTGCCAGAAATTGAACCCTGGGCCTCCTATATGGTAGATGGAAGCCCAATCACTTGAGCCACATCTGTTTCCCAGTAACGATATTTTAATCTTATAATTCTTAACCCTCCTCCCTTTAAAAAAAAAAAAAAAATACAACTGTAATTAAGTAGACTATAGTTCCAGTGGCTTTATAACTTTTTAGAATATACAGAAGGTAAACCTGATGGTAAGACTTTTGTCTTTAGTCGAAATGGCAATTCAGATTGCCAGGGGTTTATTTAGCATGTAATCTCCCTGTCTTATCCACTAAGGTGGAGACATAAAAGGATAGGAAGCAGGGGAAGATGGAACTCTATGTTAATGGAGGGGTTTTAATGGCAGACAGGAAACTCTCCTGTGTGTTCATTTATAAAAATCTCATCCTTAGGCTGCACTTGGTATTCATCTTTAGGGGAAGAATGGAAGGAGGCTGGGAAGAAGATTGAAAAAGGCCTATCTTGGGAAATGAGTCTGACTTCTAATTGGGAAAAATATCAGCTGATTTCAGCTAGTTGAGATCTTAATAAAACACAGAATTAAATGTAATTTGAAATAGGCCCCAAACTCTGTAGTTAATATAATTTTCTAAATTAGGTGAGGATATAACTATTAGCCTAAGGGTTGGCTCTGTGTATTTCAGTGTTTAATAACCCCAAACTTGACAGAGTTTTAACCCAGCAATTATGTCTGTAACAGGAGTCACAAACTCAAAAGCCAGTGGCTGGGTGGAAGAAACCAGTGAGAGAATGAATATGGCAAACTGGAAAGTACATGAATGCCTGATTTAAAGGAGACAGCTGCTGTGTGAATGTAGTTTATTATTGCCTTGGAGGAAAGAAGGCTGACACTTCATACTGATCTAATTAAAATTAAAATTCAGCAAAGCACAATATTTGCTAACATGGTATAGGCCACACAAAACATAGCTTACTTATGGGGATTAAACTGTCTCCAGAGGTTTTAAGAAGACATTCCCCTGGAATATTGACATTTTTTCAGGGTGTCATTCTTCTGGGAGCTGCTTCTTGCCTGATATTTTCAGTCTCTCATTTCTTTGACAGATTGATTTACCCAGAACCATGCTAGGCCATATGCATTGTGCTTTTCATAATTGATTCTCTGTCTTAAAAAATGTATACATCTCTTGGTATGGGTATAGGAGTGCACTTAGCTTGGTTTTGTTGCTCCCATCTAAGTTACTAGTATCTTTTTTTCATAATCACTAAACACGTGTCGTCTTTGCTTCATCCATAAACATTCCCTAGTAGTCTGGTTTCAGTGCTGCCTCCTCATTTAATCCTAGACCCTGGGCCCTTGTCTTTCTACATATTTTTAGAATCATGTATTGTCATGTTTTCTGCTGTTAAGTGATTATGGCCAGACCTGAAATTAGCCCTTTCTTTCTATTCTAATTCCTCAATGGATAGCTATTAATCATTTTTTTTTCCCCCTGCATGAATGTCCAATGACCATCTAAATCTCAGTAGTTTTAAAACCAAACTTGGGAGCACAGTTGAGTGCTTGCTTCCCACACGGGAGGTCCCGGGTTTGGTCCCTGGTACCTCCTAAAAAACAAACCAAAAAAAACCAAACAGCAAGCAAACAAGTGAAAAAAAAACAACTCAGGGGAACTTATGTGGCTCAGTGGTTGAGCGCCAGCTTCCCACATAAGAGGTCCGAGGCTTATTCCCTGTCCCTGGCACCTGGGGGTGGGGGTGGGGGGCCAAACTCAGTATTTGCTTTTACAGAGAGGAAGAGTAATGCTGGAGCAGAATTTCATAAGGATATGTGAGAGTTAGCCAGATAGAATAGATGAGCTTAACCTGGTAGCATATGTGTGGAAGTGTGGCTGGAGCTGAACATTGGGACCAGGTTATGGATGGCAAGGTTGGCTAAACTCTCTTAAGGGAGCTTTTTCAAAGGGAAAGTAAGTAAATCATATTTGACTTGTGTTCTCATTCATTCAGCAGTATTTATTGAGTACCTCTTTATATCAAGTGCTCTTTCAGATATTGAGAGAATAACAGTGAATAAGACAGTGTCCCTGCTCTCATGGAGCTTACTTAGAGTCTTGTGCTTTTTATATTGCTTTGCACTGATCTGAGCATCTAGGAATTGGTTGGTAAATATCTCTGATAGGGTTGGTTTTTTAATATAGAAATGAATTTATAATAGTTCAAGTATTTGGAATGAATCAGGGGAATGTTGCTAATATTGCTTTGCTATATAGAAGATATAAAGCATACATTATTTTTACAGCATAGCAATACAGAGAAATAGGATTATTGGAAGTCTTCAAATCCTAGTTTAGATGATAAAACAATTATATGTATTTACACACAAGCGGGGAGGTAGGAATTAGTATTATAGGAATTTTAACATTTTGATATTTCAAACTTTTCTTTTACAGGTGTCCTTCTTCACATCATTGTGGAATCATCCATTTTTTACCATTAGCTGCATCACTCTAATAGGCTTATTCTTTGCTGGAATACACAAGAGAGTAGTCGCACCATCGATGTATCCTTTACTACTGATTGAATTTTATTCTCTGAAGTACATTAAAGCACCTCTTGGCATGATCTAGGTGATTGTTAAAAACTTAGTCTTGAAATAATAAAGTTTCCTTTAACCACATTTGTTCAGTATAGCTGCTCGATGTCGAACTGTATTAGCAGAGTATAACATGTCTTGTGATGATGTAAGTATTTTTTTTGTTAGAAAATTATAGACATGCATGAAGGAACTGAAATGTTTTGACTTTAGAAAAACATTTTATTAACAATAAATTGTGTCCATGGAATTAATAGTGGAAATATACCTAGTAGCATTGATTCTGAGACACATCTTTTACAATTCAACATCCTTGAAACTGAAATACATCTAATAATCAATGGTGTCTTAAATGTTAAGTTGACAGAGTTAAAAATTTAATTTTTAAAAATAATATATAAAATAATGGTGCATCTTATAATTGAGACCATCTTAGATTCGGTGAAATACAGTGGCTATTATTGGCCAAAAATGGTTCATTGGATGCTGGTTTTTGAACTACTTTTATTTATTTAATGGTATTCTATATGTAGGATCTGAAAGTAGAGTTATAGATTAATTTGGGGACTACAGATAAATGAACCTACTGTGTTTTAAAAAGTAGATAATGTACCAATGTATGATGAATGGCGTGTCTCACAATTTTGGTTGGTTTTCTGTTTTTTTTTTAAAGCAGTTTTATTGAGATATAGTCACATATCATACAGTCTATCCAAAGTGTACAGTCAAGTGGCTTTTAGTATAATCAGTATTGTGCGTTCATCACCACAAAAAATTTTAGAACAATTTCATTACTCCAAAAAGAAAACTCCACACCCCTTATCAATCACCTCTCAATCCCTCTATCCTCCAGCCCCACATAACCACTCATCTAATTCCATCTTTATAAATTAATTTATATTTCCATTTTATATAAATGGAATCATACAATATGTAGTACTTTGCATCTGATTTCTTTTACTTAGTGTTTTTTTTGTTTTTGCCTGATTGACATCTTGTGACATTAACATACATAACATTTGTTCAGTTTATTTTTCTAAGCAAATAAATTTTATTGGTACATATTAATAAAGCATACAGTTCATCCAAAGTGTGTAATCAGTGGTATTTGATATAATCACATGCTTGTGTATTCATCACTTCAATCATTATTAGAGCATCTTCATTATTTAATTAATAATAAAAAACAGACAAACATGCAAGAAAATTCTTTACCTCTCAGTCTCTATGCTTCCCCTGCTGTACATAGCTGCTATTTCTGACTATTCGTGCATTTTTTTTTTTTAAGCAGTTTTATTGATATACATTGACGTACTATATGATCTATCCAAAGTGTATAATCAATGGCTTTTCTATTATTATTATTATTATTTTTTGGTCATCAGTGTCTTTTAGTATAATCACAATGTTGTGCATTCATTACCACAAAAAATTGTAGAACATTCTCATTACTCCAAAAAGAAAAGCTCCATATCCCTTAGCAGTCACCTCTCAATCCCTCTATCCTTCCCCAGGCTTAAATAAACATTAATGTAATTTCTTTATAAATAGAATTAAATTTACATTTTATATAAATGGAACCATAGAATATCTAGTACTTTGTGTCTGGTTTCTTTCACTTGTTATAATGTGTTTTTTTTTTTGGTTGATATTAATATCTTGTAGTGTTAAAATATATTTGTTCCATTTTAAAGAAAAACAGTCATATATGCTATTTTACCTGTATTCATATTTCACATGAAGCTTTGTTATGCTATATGGTTCCATGTTACACTGTTTATCTTTCCTTTAGTCTGACCTAAGACTTTCTCTTTAAACACCTTTCATACCCTCATAATAGTACTGCTCATTACAGACATTATGTTCAGTTTTCACCTTTTCTGTTCCTTTCCAAAATTAACACATCCTCTTTACCAATTCTGCACAAGTTCACCCTCAGCTTTACAGTCTCTAACCTCATTCTATTTTCTTGTGACCCATATTCAAATTATTAACTCCATGAGATTATACAATGTATTTATTTCATAATAGCACAGTCATACAGTATTTGTTCTTTTCTGTCTGGCTTGCTTCTCTCAACATAATGTCCTCCAGGTTCATCCATGTTGTCATATGCTTTATGCTTCATGGCTTCATTTCTTCTTACAACTGCATAATACTCCATCATATGTATATACCACAGTTTGTTTATTCATCGGTTGATGGACACCTGGGTTTCCATCTTTGGGCAATCATGAATAATTCTGCTATGGATATTGGTGTGCAGATGTCTGTTCATGTAACTGCTCTCAGTTCCTCTGGGTATAAACCTAGTAGTGGTGTTGCCAAGTCAAATGGCAAGTCTATATTCAACTTCTTTAGGAACTGCCAAACAGTCCTCCACAATGGCTGTACCATTCTACATTACTACCAACAGTGAATAAGTGTTTCTATCTCTCCATATCCTCTCCAGCACTTGTAGTTCTCTATCTTTTTAATAGTGGCTATTCTAATAGTGTGAAATATCTCATTGTAGTTTTGATTTGCATTTCCCTAATCTCTAGTGATATTGAACATTTTTTCATGTGTTTTTTCACCTTTTGTATTTCTCTTTGGACAAATGTCTATTCAAGTCTTTCCCCCATTTTTAATTGGGTTATTTGTCTTTTTATTTTTGAGTTGTATATCTTCCAATACATCATAAATATTATATTCTTATCAGAAAAGTAATTTCCAAATATTTTCTCCCATTGAGTCGGCTGCCTTTCACCCTTTTGACAAAGTCCTTTGAGGTACAAAAGTGTTTAATTTTGAGGAGGTCCCATTTATCTATTTTTTCTGTTGTGTGTGCTTTCAGTATAAGGTCCAAGAAACTACCACCTATTACAAGGACTTGAAGAAGTTTCCCTACATTTTTTTCTAGTAGTTCTAGGTCCTGGGTTTTACATTTAGGTCTTTGATCCATTTTGAGTTGATTCTTGTATAGGGAGTGAGATAGGGATCCTCCTTCATTCTTTTGGTTTTGGATATCCAGTTCTCCCAGCACCATTTGTTAAAGAAACTGGTTAACATGGCTTTAGTAGGCATGTTGAAAACCAGTTGGCTGTAGAGGTGAGGGTTTACTTCTGTATTCTCAATTCTATTTCACTGATAGATGTGTCTATCTTTGTGCCAAAACCATGCTGTTTTGACCACTGAAGCTTTGATATATGTTTCAATTTCAGGCAGTGAAATTCCTCTTACGTCACTCTTATTTTTTTAGAATGCTTTTGGCTCTTTGGGTGCACTTTCCCTTCCAAATGAATTTGGTAATTGCCTTTTCTATTTCTGCAAGGTAAGCTGCTGGAATTTTGATTGGTATTGCATTGTACAGAAATTTTACTGATTTTTGCATGTTCATCTTGTATCCTGCCACTTTGCTGAACATGTTTGTTAGTTCAAGTAGCTTTTTGATAGACATTTCAGAAATTTTCTAAATATAGGATCATGTCATCACAAAAAATGAGAGTTTTCCTATTTGGATGCCTTTTTTTTTTTTTTTTTTTTTTTTTCCTTTTCCTTCATGTCTAATTGCTCTAGCTAGAACTTCTAGCACAATGTTGAATAACAGTGGTGACAGTGGGCATTCTTGTCTTGTTCCCAATTTTAGAGGGAAAGCTTTCAACCTTTCCCCATTGAGGACGATGTTGGCTGTGGCTTTTTCATATATCCCTTTTATCTTATTGAGGAATTTTCTTTCTATTCCTGTCTTTTGAAGTGTTTTTATCAAGAAAAGATGCTAGATTCTTTGAATGCCTTTTCTGCATAGATTGAGAGAACCACGTGATTTGTTTCCTTCAATTTGTTAATGTGGTGTATTACATTGATTGATTTTCTTATGTTGAACTGCCTTGCATACCAGGAATAAATCCCACTTGGTCCTGATGTATAAGTCTTTTGATATGCTTTTGGATTCTGTTTGCAAGTATTTTGTTGAGAATTTTTGCATCTATGTTCATTAGAGAGGTAGGTCTCTAATTTTCTTTTTTTTTACAATTTATTTTATTTATTTATTTTTTTAACAGGAGGTCCCTGGGACCGAACCCAGGTCCCTCCATATGGGAGACAGACTAACCGTTTGAGCCACATCCATCCCCCTCTAATTTTCTTGTAGTGTCTTTATCTGGCTTTGGTATTAGGGTGATGTTGGCTTCATAAAATGTGTTGGGTAATTTTCCTTCCTCTTCATTTTTTGAAAGAGCTTAAACAGGATCAGTGTTAATTCTTCTCGAAATGCTTGGTAGAAGACATCCAGTCCTACACTTGTCTTCTTTGGGAGATTTTTGATGACTGATTCAATCTCTTTAAATGTGATTGGTTTGTTAAGTTCTTGTATTTCTTGTAGCGTCACTGTACGGTGTGCGTTTCTAAGAATTTGTCTGTTTCGTCCAGCTTGTCTAGTTTGACATACAGCATAATATCCTCTTATGATCCTTTTTATTTCTGTGGGAGCAGTTGTAACTCCCCCCCCTTTCATTTCTGATTGTATTTATTTGCATCTTCTCTCTTTTTTTGTTAGCCTAGCTAAGGGTTTGCCAATTTTATTGGTCTTCTCAAAGAAACAGCTTTTGATTTTCTTGATTTTTCTCTATTGTGTTTTCTCATTTTTGTTTATTTCTGCTCTAATCTTTATTTCTTTCCTTCTGATTGCTTTGGGATTGGTTTGCTGTTCTTTTTCTAGTTTAGTTAGATCTTTAATTTTAGCTCTTCTTTTTTAATATAGGAGTTTAGGGCTATAAATTTCCTTCTCAGGACTCCTTTTGCTGTATCCCATAAGTTTTTTTTATTTATTTATTTATTTTTTTTAATTTTACCGGGAGGTCCTGGGGATCGAACCCAGCTCCCTCCATATGGGAGACGGACGCCCAACCAGTTGAGCCACATCTGCCCCCCAATCCCATAAGTTTTGATAAGTTGTGTTCTCGTTTTCATTTGTCTCAATTTATTTACTAATTTCACTTACAATTTCATTTTTGACCCAATGATTATTTAGGAGTATGATGTTCAACCTCTACACATTGTGAATTTACCTCTTTGCTATCTATTTTTTTTTTTTTTTTAAAGGTTTTATTTATTTATTCATTTATCCCCCGCCTTGCTGCTCGTGCTCGCTGGGTCAGCTAACCACGCCGTGTGGGTGGGCTTTGCCTTCACCAGGAGGCCCCGGGAACCGAACCTGTGGCCTCCCATATGGTAAACGGGAGCCCTACTGATTGAGCCACAGCCGCTTCCCTGCTATCTATTATTGATTTCCAGTTTCATTCCATTATGATCTCAGAAGGTGCTTTGTATAATTTCAGTCATTTTATATGTCTTGAGACTCACATTGTGACCTAACATGTGGTCTATCCTGCTAAAAGATCTGTGAGCACTTGAGAAGAATGTATAACCTGCTGAGTTTTGGTGCAGTGTTCTTTATATATCTGTTACGTCTAACTCATTTATCATATCGTTCAAGTTCTCTGTTTTCCTTGTTGATCTTCTGTCTGGTTTTCTTTTTGTTTTGTTTTTTTATTCTTTGTCTAGTTTTCTATTTAATGAAGTGAGTTGTGTTGAAGTCTCCAGCTATTATTGTAGATATGTCTGTTTCTCCCTTCAGTTTTGCCAGAGTTTGCCTTATGTATTTTGGGGCAACCCAAAATTAGGTGCATAGATGTTTATGACTTATTTTTTCCTGGTGGGGGTGCATGTGGCTCAAATGGTTGGGTGTCCGTCTGCCATATGGAGGGACCTGGGTTCGATCCCCGGGACCTCCCGGTAAAATAAAAAAATATATATATATATATTTCTTCCTGGTGGAGTGTCCCTTTTATTAGTATATGATGGCCTTCTGTATCTCGTAACTTTTTTGCATTTAGAGTCTCTTTTGTCTGATATTAGTATAGCTACCACTGCTCTTTTTTGGTTACTGTTTTTTTGTAGTATCTTTTTCCAACCTTTCACTTTCAGCTGGTTTGTATCCCTGGGTCTAACTAAGGTGAATCTCTTGTAGGCAGCATATGGATGGCTCATACGGGTTTTTATCCGTTCTTTTTTTTTTTGTAAGAAGGTACCAGGGGTTGAACCTGGGACCTCGAACTTGGGAAGAAGGCGCTCAAACCACTGAGCTACACATACTCCCCAGCCTATATGTTTTTTTTTTTTAAAGATTGATTTATTTATTTACTTTTATCCATTTTTAACCCCTCCTAACCCCCCCCCACCCCCCGTTTTTGCTGTTTTTTGTGTCCATTCGCTAGGCAATTCTCTGTGTCTGTTTCCTGCCCTCTCTTCTCATCCTCCTGTCTTCACCAGGATTCGATCCTGGGAACCTCCGATGTGGGAGAGAGGCATCCTACCACCTGCACCTCCTTAGTTCCTGGCTTTTCGGCACATCTCGTCCTGGTGCTCCCTTGTGTCACTCTCCTGTTACGTCATCATCTTGCTGTGTGGCTTGGCGGGCCTGGAGGCACACCTGCTCGTGGGACCTGGGGAGTTCACCCGCTTGTGGGGCCTGGCGACACACCCATGCACGGGGCCTTGATGGCCCACACACTTTCTATATTTTTCTTTTTTTTTTTTTTAATTTTTACTGGGAGGTCCCGGGGATCAAACCCAGGTCCCTCCATATGGGAGATGGACGCCCAACCATTTGAGCCACATCTGCCCCCTGCTGTATCTCTCAAGGTTGACCAAAGATACCTAGTTACAGTCATTTCCCATACAGGATGGTCATATAATAAATCAGGCTTGGTTTAGCACCAGCATTCTAAAAACCAGACCTAGGGAGAAAAACTAGGTCTGGGGACACATGCATGGTTTCTAATATAACAAATGTTTAGCCTACCCTGATTATCACAAAATCAGTACAGCGAGAATATTTGCAGCAGCCTATATGTTTTGATTGGGAAGTTAAACTTATTCACATGCAATGATATTACTGTGAATGCATTATTTACTTGCACCATTTTATTCTTTGGTTTTCATATGGTGCATCTTATTTTCATCTGTCTTTATACTTTTTTGGTTATCCTTTCTGTTATTCTTTCTTCTATTCTCTCCTCCAAGCCCCTTTCTCTTGTCTTTTTCTTTCAGGCTCTAAGGGTTCCCTTAATATTTCCTGCAAGGATGTATTCTTTTTTACAAACTCTCTTAGTTTCTGATTGTGAATATTTTAAACTTGCCTTCATATTAAAGGACATTTTTGCTGGAAAAAAGAATTTTTGGCTGGCAGTTTTTTTCTTTCACTATTCTAGTTGTATCATACCACTGGTTTCTCATCTCCCTGGTTTCTGATGAGAAATCCACACTAAGTCTTACTGGGCGTCCCTTGTATGTGACGGTTGCTTCTCCCTTGCTGCTCTCAGAATTCTTTTTTTTTTTTTTTTAATTTTTAAATTTTTTAACATCATTTTTATTGATACATATTAATAAGGCCTACAATTCATCCAGTCAGTGGTATTTGGTATAATCACATGGTTGTGCATTCATCACTTCAATCGTTTAAAATTAGAGTATTTTCATTATTTCAATAATAATAAAAAACAAAATACTGGCAAACAAGAAAATTCTTGATCTCTCAGTCTCTGTGTATCCCCTGCTGTATATAGCTGCTATTTCTGACCATTCTTGCACATTTATTTATGTATTAAGCAGCTTTTTTTTTGAGTAATGAAATAATTCTAAAATTTTTTTATCATGATGAATGCATAACATTGTGATTATACTAAAAGCTATTGATTATACAGTTTAGATAAATCATATGGTATGAGAATTTTTATCTCTGACATTTGAGTTTTTGTGTTGTATATGTCTTGGAGTAAGTCTATTCGCATTTATTCTGATCGGGATATGCTGTGCTTCTTGGACATGTAAGTTTATTTCTTTCTTAAGACTTGGGAAATTTTCAGCTATTCCTCAAATACTCTTTCTGTCCCTTTACCCTTCTTTACTTCTGGAACTCCCATGGCACCCATTTTGTGTTATCATTCAATTACCTGAGCCCCTGATCAACTTTTTTCCATTCTTTACTCTCTTCAATTTCATGTTCTGTCTTCGGTATCCCTTGTTCTTTCTTGTGTCATTTCAAGTCTGCTGTTGTATGGCTTTTTTTTTTTTTTTGAGGTACTAGGACCAGGGATTGAACCTGGGGCCTCGTTTGTGGGAAGCTGGCGCTCAACCACTGAGCCACATTAGCTTCCCTGAGTTGGTTTTATTGTTTGCTTGTTGTTTGATTTTTTGTTTTTAGGAGGTACCGGGGACCAAGCCCAGGACCTCCCATGTAGGAGTCAGGCACTCAATTGCTTGAGGCTCATCCGCTCCCCTCTAATGTATTTTTTTCTTTGAATTTTTTATTTCTCCCTACCCCCTTGTTGTTTTTCACTTGCTGTGTCTGTTTGTCTTCCTTGTTTCTTTAGGAGGCACTAGGAGCCGAACTTGGGACATCTGATATGGGAGGGAGGTGCCTAATCTCTGCTCCCTTCTTTGCTGTGTCCCTCATTATGTCTTTCCTCCCTGTGTCTCTGACTGCGCCATCTTTTTGCGTCAGCTCGCTGTCTTTTAGGAGGCACCGGGAACCTCTGCTCCTTGCTTTGTGTCTCTCATTATGTTTGCTTCTCTTACGTCTCTTGTTGTGTCAGTTTGCCACGTCTGCCCCTCACACCAGCTCGCTGTTTTCTTTAGGAGGCACTGGAATCCGAACCAGTGACCCCCCATGTAGTATGCAGGAGCCCAGTCGCGTGAGCCACATTCGCTTCCCTCTAATGTATTTTTTTTTTTTTTTTTTACGTAAATGTTATTTTATATATACAGATATATATGTATATATATTAAAAGATGTTTAGATTACATAAATGTTACACAAAAATTACAGGGATTCCCATGTTCCCCTCCTCCTACACCTCCCATAACATCCCACATAAACATCTTTCATTAGTGTGGCAGTCACCTGCAATGGATATACACATCCTGGGGCTTTGCCACTAAGCATGGACCATAGTTCACATTGTAGACCACACTCTCTCCCACACAGTTCTGCATGGTATATGCTGATGTAAAATGGCCTATATCTGTCATTGTAATGTCACTCAGGATAATTCCCAAGTCCTCAAAAAGCCCCTGTATTAAAACTGCTTTTCCCTTCCCTGCCCCAAAAACATCTAGTGGCCACTGGTTCCACCTCACTGTTATAATTTCTTCCATTGTTTGAATCACAATATGTCTACAACAGAATACAATTAAGTCCACTCTAGTCCATAGCTCTTCCCCCAGTCCTTAGGAGTCTGGGATGGTGATGTTCACTCCACCTCCAAGTGAGAGTGGGCTCATAACCCATGGATATGGTGGACGGGATTATCCTGCCTGCAGCTGCAGGCTCTCTCCATTCCCTGGGATGGCTGTTGTCCATCATCGTCTCCTCACCAGGTGACTTGGGTGAGTCCATTGAGCTGTAGAGTAGGAGTTGCAGCTCCACCAAAATTCCAGGCACAGCTGGCACATGGGCAAGCCAGAGGCTCCAGTCTCTGTAAGTACACCTACGAACTCCAGCATCACATATAGGTTTGAATAGAAGGGACTGATGGACCGTGTGCAGGGATCTAATGTATTTTTTTTTTTTTTTTTTTTTTAAAGATTTTATTTATTTATTCATTTATCCCCCCCCACTTGCTGTTTGTGCTCGCTGGGTCAGCTAACCACGCCGTGCGGGCGGGCTTGCCTTCACCAGGAGGCCCTGGGAACCGAACCCGGGGCCTCCCATATGGTAAACGGGAGCCCTACTGATTGAGCCACAGCCGCTTCCCACTAATGTATTTTTGATCTCACCTATTGTGTTTTTCATTCCCATGAGCTCTGTTACTTTATTATTCAGGTTTTCAAATTCTTTTTTTTGCTCGCTGAATGTCGTCTTTTTTAATTTTATTTTTTCCCTTCAGTGTCTTCTTGATGTCATTTGATTTTGGGAATTTATGTGCATCTCGTTGATTAGGTGTCTCAAATTCTGTGTCTCTTTTGGGGCTTTGATGTATTCCTTTTCTTGGGCCATGTCTTCCATTTCCCTAGTATGGCTTATAATTTTTTTCTGATATCTAGGCATCTGATTAGGATGGTGCGTTTACTCAGATGCTCAGTTTCTCTTTTGTAGGGATTTAGTGGTGGGAGGCTGTGTGTTTCTGCTGTTCTTTGATTGATGGTTCAACCTGTTCTAGGTCTTTTGGATTGTCCCTCTTAGTTTCTCAAAACTGGTCTCTGGACCCAGTAATAGGTTGCAGATCCACTTCCTAGGGCCTTGGGAAGGGAGGCTTTAAAGGCTAGGAAAAATCTCTCTTACTTTGAATTTCCTTACATGCATTTTGTTGGTCAGGCAGCAGATGGTGGTCTTTGGCTGCCCTCTGAGTTCAGTGCTTAGTTAGAGTGTGTTTGTGCAACATAGACCAGACAACTGTGATAGAGGATCCTTCCTGGAGGCTAAGAGTCTCATAATTCAAGCTTTCTCAGAGATAGTGCTCCACCCTTTTCTGGCAGACCCCTCCCTTTTTCCAGGTAGGAAATAATTCCATTCCCCTCTCCTCCTCAATAATAAGTCCTGATCAGTAGAGTGGGAGATTGAGAGGATAAAATCTCTTTTGTCCTGGATCTCTTTAGTTCTGAGCTGGCTCCCAAGGCAAACTGGCGCAGCCCCACCTGCCCAGGAAGGGCTTATGGGACACAGCAGACCAAATTTGTGGGTTAAAACCTGAATCAGCCTTAGGCTGTGTCCCTTTCTCTCCCTTTTCCTTGGGAGGTGGATCCCTGGGTCCCCCTTTGTCTGTAGCCGCTGGCCCTGAGTCTTGAGAATTCAAAAGTGTGTGTAGTGGAAGCAGCTGTGGCTCAATTGGTTGGGCAACTGTTTACCATATGGGAGGCCCCAGGTTCGGTTCCCGGGACCTCTTGGTGAAGGCAAGCCGACCTGTGTGGCATGGCGAGCTGACGCAGTAAAGATGACTCAACAAAGGGAGATAAGCAGACACAGAAAAATGCAAAGCAAAATGGACAGCGAACACAAGCAGCAAGGGCGGGGGAGACTAAATAAAGAAATAAATCTTAAAAAAAAAAAAAAAAGGGAAGCGGCTGTGGCTCAATCAGTAGGGCTCCCGTTTACCATATGGGAGGCCCCGGGTTCGGTTCCCGGGGCCTCCTGGTGAAGGCAAGCCCGCCCGCACGGCGCGGTTGGCTGACCCAGCGAGCACAAGCAGCAAGGGGGGGATAAATGAATTAAAAAAAAAAAAAAAGTGTGTGTAGTGTGGGGGAGGTTGCCAGCAGTATCAGCTGCCGCTTTTGACTCACAGTTTTGCTATTGCGATTCTTTTCTTTTGTTCCTCTCTCTTTTGTGCATTGTCCAGCCTTTCCCTGGTGTCCTAAACCCTAGAAGAATTTCTTCCAGGCCATTTCTGCCTGACTTCTATTTTTCTGGCATAGAAAGGAGTCCCGTGTCTTTCTAGTCTGCCATCTTCCCAAAGTCTTCTTTTCAATTTTTGGACGAGTTTAAACAGGTTTGGTATTAATTCTTCTTGAAATACTTGGTGGAATTCACCTTTGAAAATATCTGGTACTAGACTTTTCTTTGTTGGGATATATATATATTTTTTAATAAATTTTATTGATATTAATAAAGCATAAGTTCTTCCAAAGTATACAATTAATGGTATTTGGTATAACAAATAGTTGTGCATTCATCACTTCAATCATTATTAGATTGTTTTCATTATTTGAATAGTAATTATAATAAACAAAAAACAGACTTACAAAAAACAAGGAAATTCTTTACCTCTCAATCTCTGTGTTTCCCCTGCTATGCATAGCTGCTATTTGTGGCTAGTATTGCACAGTTATTTATTTATTTATTAAGCCATTTTATTGAGATACATCAACATACCTTATGATCAATCTAAAGTGTATTTCACTGGCTTTTAGTACAATCACAATATTGTGCATTCATCACCACAAAAAATTTTAGAACCATTTCATTATTCCAAAAAGAAAAACTCCACACCCCTTAGCATGCCTTCCCCAGCCCTGCATAACCACTAATCTAATTTCACCTTTATAAATTGACTTATATTTACATTTTATATAAATGGAATCATACAATATCTTACACAGTATATTTAGTTCATAATAACGCAATCATACAGCATTTGTCCTTTTGTGTCTTGCTTCACTCAACATAGTGTCCTCCAGGTTCATTCTTTTTTTTTTTTTTTTTTTTACCGGGAGGTACCGGGGATCGAACCCCGGTCTCTCCATATGGTAGACGGATGCCGAACCTCTTGAGCCACGTCCGTTTCCCGGGGTTCATTCTTGTTATCATATGCTTCACAACTTCCATTTTTTCTTTTTTTTTTTTTTTTAAGATTTTATTTATTTATTAATTTATCCCCCCCCCTGCTGCTAGTGCTTGCCGGGTCAGCCAACCACGCCGTGCGGGCGGGCCTGCCTTCACCAGGAGGCCCCGGGAACCGAACCCGGGGCCCCCCATATGGCAAACGGGAGCCCCACCGATTGAGCCACAGCCGCCTCCCTCCATTTTTTCTTACAGCTGCATAATATTCCTTCATGTGTATATATCACAATTTGTTTATGTGTTCATTGGTTGATGGCACCTGGCTTGTTTCCAGCTTTTGGCAATCATGAATAATATTGCTATGAATATAGGTGTGCAGATGTCTGTTCGTGTCACTGCTCTCAATTCTTTTGGTTACATATCCAGTAGTGGTATTGCCGGGTCACATGGCAAATCTATATTCAACTTCTTTAGGAACTGTCAAAACAGTCTTCCACAGTGGCTGTACCATTCTACAGTCCCACCAACAGTGAATAAGCATTCCTATCTCTCCACATCCTCTCCAACACTTGTAGTTCTCTATCTTTTTAATAGTGGCCATTCTATTAGGTGTGAAATGATATCTCATTGTAGCTTTGATTTGTATTTCCCTAATCACTAATGATGTTGAACATTTTTTCATGTGATTTTTTTGCCATTTGTATTTCTTCTTTGGAGAAAAGTCTATTCAAGTCTTTTGCCCATTTTTTTATTGGGTTGTTTGTCTTTTTATTGTTGTACCCATAAGTTTTGATAGGTTGTGTTCTCATTTTCATTTGTCTCAATATACTAATTTCACTTACGATTTCTTCTTTGACCCATTCATTGTTTAGGAGTGTGTGGTTCAACCTCCACACATTTGTGGTTTTACTTTTTTCCCGTTTATTATTGATTGCCAGTTTTATTCCATTTTGATCTGAGAAGTGGCATTGTATAATTTCAGTCTTATATTTATTGAGACCTGCCTTGTGACTTAACATGTGGTCTACCCTGGAGAAAGATCCATGAGCACTTGAGATGAATGTGTAACCCACTGAGTTTGGTTGCAGTGTTCTGTATATGTCTGTTAGGTCTAGCTCGTTTATCAGATTGTTCACGTTCTCTGTCCTTTTTGATCTTCTGTCTAGTTCTTTCTAATGATGTTAATGGTGTGTTGAAGTCTCCAGCTATTATTGTAACGATGTCGATTTTTCCCTTCAGTTTTGCCAGAGTTTGCCTAATATATTTTGTGGCACCCTTGTTATATGCACAGATATTTATTTATAACTGTTATTTCTTCCTGGTGGATTGTCCCTTTTATTCGTATATAATGGCCATCTGTATCTCTTATAACTTTTTTGCATGTAAAATCTGTTCAGTCAGATATTAGTATAGCTACTCCTGATTGTTTTGGTTACTGTTTGCCTGGAGTATCTTTTTCCAACCTTTCACTTTCAGCTGGTTTGTATCCCTGGGTTTAAGGTGAGTGTCTAATAGGCAGCATATAGATGGCTCATGCTTTCTATCCATTCTGTCAGCCTATGTCTGTTTTGTTTTGTTTTTACCAGAAGGTCCCAGGAATCGAACCTGGGTCCCTCCATATGGTAGACGGACACCCAACCATTTGAGCCACATTCGTCCCCATAGCCTATGTCTTTTTTTTTTTTTTTTTTTTTTACCGGGAGGTCCTGGTCTCTCCATATAGTAGACGGATGCCGAACCTCTTGAGCCACATCCGTTTCCCAGCTTATGTCTTTTGATTGGGGCGTTTAATCCATTAACATGCTATGATATTACTGTAAATGCATTGTTTACTTCCACCATTTTATTCCTTGTTTTTCATATATCATAACTTATTTTCATCCATCTTTTTATTCTTTTGGTTATCCTTTCTGCTTTCTTGTCTTATGTACTCTCCAAGCTACTCTCCCCTGTCATTTTCTTTCAGACTTTAAGGCTTCCTTAATATTTCCTGGGATGGTTGATTCTTTTTCAGGAACTCTCTTTATTTGTGAATATTTTAAGCTCACATTCATATATTTTTTTTAAGAATTTATTTTATTTATTTATTTATCCCCCCACCCTCGTTGTTTGCTCTGTCTGCTCTCTGTGTTTGTTCATTGTGTGCTCTCTGTGTCTGCTCATTATCTTTTTAGGAGATACCGGGAACCAAACCCGGGACCTCCCATGTGGGATGGAGGCACCCAATGGCTGGAGCCACCTCCATTCCCACTTAGTATTCTCTTGTTGTGTTTCCTTGTTGTGTCTTTTCATTGTCATCTCATTGCGTCATCTTGTTGCATCAGTTCATCGCATAGCCCATCACTTCAGCTTGCTTTCTTGCTCGTCGTCTTTAGGAGGCCCTGGGAACCGAACCTAGGACCTCCCATGTGGTAGGCGGGTGCCCAACTGCGTCAGCCACATCCTCTTCCCTCACATTCATAATTGAAGGACAGTTTTCCTGGATAAAGAATTCTCAGCTGGCAGTTTTTCTCTTTCAGTACCCTAATTGTATCATGCTACTGTCTTCTCGCCTCAGTGGTTTGGTTTTGTTTGTTTTGTTTTAAGGAGGTACCAAGGATTGAACATAAGACCTTAAACATGGGAAGAAGCAGGTGCTCCACCACTGAGCTATATCTGCTCCTAAATGAGAGTAGTTATTTTTTTTCCATTTATTATTTGTTGTTGTTGTTGTTTTTCTAGTAGGTACTGGGGATCCGACCTAGGACCTCGTACATGGGAAGCAAGCGCTCAACCACTTGAGCTACATCCGCTCCCTTCCATGGTTTCTGATGAGAAATTAGCACTAAGCACCCCTTGTATGTGATGGTTTGGTTCTCCCTTGCTGCTCTCAGAATTTTCTCTGTATCTTTGATGTTTGATATCTGAGTAGTGTGTATCTTGGAGTCCATCTGTTCACATTTATTCTGGTTGGGGTACACTGCGCATCTTAGACAAGTAAGTTCGTTTCTTTCATCACGAGTTGGGAAATTTTCAGCTATTATTTTCTCAAATACTCTTTTTGCCCCTTTTCCCTACTCTTCTCCTTCTGGAATTCCCATGGCACTTACGTTTTTGTGATTTGTGTTGTCATTCAATTCCCTGAGCCATTGCTCAATTTTTTCCATTCTTTTCTCTCTTTTTTCTCTCTTTTCAGTTTCAACTGTTCTGTCTTCTTTATCACTTATTCTTCTATCATTTTGAGTCTGCTGTTGTATGCCTCAAATGTGTTTTTTATCTCACCTCTCGTGTCTTTCATTCCCATGCGCTCTGTTATTTTTCTTTATAAGTTTTCAAATTCTTTGTGCTTGCTCAGTGTCCTCCTGATGTCTTTTATCTCGTTAGCCATATTTTCTTTCAACTCATTAATTTGATTTTGGAAATTTGTGTGCATCTAGTTGATTAGTTGTCTCAAATCCTGTGTCTGTGTCTCTTCTTTTCTTTTTTTTTTTAATCGGGAGGTCCCGGGGATTGAACCCAGGTCCCTCCATATGGGAGACGGACGCCCAACCATTTGAGCCACATCCATTCCCACCCTGTGTCTCTTCTTGGACTTTGATATATTCCTTTGCAGGGGCCATGTCTTCTATTTTCTTTTTTATTTTATTTTATTTTATTTTTTTACCAGGAGGTCCATGGGGATCGAACCCGGGTCCCTCCATATGGGAGATGGACGCCCAACCATTTGAGCCACATCTGTCCCCCTTCTATTTTCTTAATATGGCTTGTAATTTTTTTCTGATGTCTAGGCATCTGATTAGGATGGTGAGTTTACTCAGATGTTCAATTTTTCTCTCTTTCGTAGGGCTTTAGTGGTGGGAGGCTGTGTTACTGCTGTTGTTTGATTCTTGGTTCAGCTTGTCCCTATTAGTTGCTCAAATCTGGGCCTTGGATTTAGTAATGGGCTGTAGATCTGCTTCCAAGGACCTTGGAGAGGGAGGCTTTAGAGGAAACCGTAGTATTTCAAGTTAATAGGGAAGAAATAAACTATTTAGTATGTTGAGACAGTTGGCTCTTCATTTGGAAAAAATGAATTTAGATCTCTATCTCACATAATAAAAAGCTAAATTTGAAAAAACTAGATTTTTTCAAAGTGTTAAATGTTTAAAAAGGTATACACATTCTTTTTATAAAAGCATTTGAGGAAAATATAGAATGTGTTTATAATTATGATCCCTTCATAAGATGCAGAACAGAAATGCCATAATGGAAAAAGATGGTTAAAGTTATTGTATCAAAATATAAAATTTCTGTAGCAAAAGGCATGGAATTAGGCAATGATTAGAAGAAAGTATTTGCAAAATATATAGTAGAGAATAGTATCCAGAATATTTGAAGACTTACTAACTAAATATCATTAAGAGAAAAGATGCTAGACTTCATCTGTCATTAGGGAAGTACAAACCAAAGCCACAGTGAAATACTTCTTCACACCCAATAGGATGACTAGAATCAAAGGGTCACATGGTAAGTGTTGTCAAGGATATGGAGAAATTGGAACCGTCATGCACTGCTGGTGGGAATGTAAAATGGTGCAACCACTTTGAAAAAGAGTCTGGCAATTCATCAATTAAACGTAGAGTTATCATATGACCCAGCAATTCCACTCTTAGGTAGAATGAAAACTGAAAATATGGAAAGTGAAATGAAAACATGTCTACTCAAAAACTTGTACTTGAGTGTTGGTAACAGTTACTCATAATAGCAAATGTTAGAAACAACCCAAATGTCCATCACCTGATGAGTGGATAAACATGTATCCACCATTGGAATATTATTGAGCCATAAAAAGGGATGAAATGTTGATTAAGGCTTCATCATTGATAGACCTTGGAAACATTACATTAAGTGAAAGAAGCCATTCACAAAAGACCACATAAATCATTCCATTCATGTGAAAAACCCAGAAGAGAGAAATCTATAGATAGGGTAAATTATTGGTTGCTTAGGACTAAGCATTGAGAGATTTAAGGAGGTGACAGCTAAAGCATATGCAGTTTCTTTTTGAGGACATGAAAATGTTCTAAAATTGGTGATCATTGCATATGCATCTGTGAATATATGAAAAACATTGGATTATATACTTTAAATGGGGAAATTTGTGTAGTATGTGAATTATATCTCATTAAAGCTGTTTACAAAAAATGAATAAGAAAAAGACCAACAGTACATTTTAAAAATGGGAAAAGGAATCAGTGAAATCACAGAAGAGAAAATACACATGGCCAGTACACATATATATAGACTGTACAACTCCATTAGTAAAGAAGAAAATGCAAATTAAAACAACAGTGAAGTTGGCATTTGTTTTTCCTGTTAGATTGGCAAAGAATAAATTCTTTGTTAATTTCAGTATTGTGAAATGCATATGCCTGTAAACTGCTATGTTGGGAATATAAATTGGTATGGCCATTTTAGAGGACAGCTTTTCATCATCATATTATTATTATTATTATTTTTTTTTAAAGATTTTTATTTATTTATTCATTTATCCCCCCCTTGCTGCTTGTGCTCGCTGGGTCAGCTAACCACGCCGTGCATGGCAGGCTTGCCTTCACCAGGAGGCCCTGGGAACCGAACCCGGGGCCTCCCATATGGTAAACGGGAGCCCTACTGATTGAGCCACAGCCGCTTCCGAGCTTTTCATCATATTAAAATGTAAAATGTGTATGCCTAATGAACCAATCATTCTCCTTCTCATCTACCCAAGGCAGGGACAATCATACATGCACACAAGGAGTCAAATTCTAGGTTGTTCATTGTGTCCAAATTTGCAGTAGTGAAAACATGGAAACAATTTTTACATTTCTCAATAGGGGATGGTATAGCCATACCATAGAAAATCAAAAATAGATCTCTAAAACATACTACTATGTGTAAAACATAATACTAAATGTAAAAGGCAGCTTACCAAATAATATGCTCAGTTTATTTTTCTAAGAAACATTTTAATTATGAAATTTTAAGCCTAACAAAAATAGAAGAACATAATGAACTCCTGTGTACCTGTTGTCCAGTGAACACAGTGATGAACTCATTGCTATTCTTGTTCCATTGGGATCCCTACCAACCTTCCCCTTCCATTGGATTATTTTGAAGCAAATCTTTGTAGATCATTTGCAAATATTTCAGCATGTTAGACACCAAATTTTTATTTATATATGTGAATGTCAGTCTAGAAAATGATCTGGAGGAATTCATTCCAAAAGTGGTTTCTTCTGGAGGGAGAACTAGAATTTGAGGTAGATGTGTACCATTTGAATTTTTATTACAAGATTACATTATGTCTTACACATAATTAAAAGATTTAAAATATATTAAAATCATGTACAAACAAATAGTGGTATATTCATACAATGGATTACTTCTTAACAATATGAAAAGGTAACAACTACTCAAACATGGAGTATCATGGGTAAATCTCAGAAACATATTGAGAGGAAGAAGTCAGATGGAAAAAAACAACCAACCACTGTATGATTCCATTTATTTGAAAATCAAAGGCTAAACTAATTTCTGGTAAGACACCAGAAAAGTGGTTATGTCTGTGTGGAGAGAGGGCATACCATTGACTGAAGTTTCTAAAGCTTGATGAGGGTGTTGGCTACATGGATATATACATTTGTCAAATCTTAAGACTGTATGCAAGGCTTGAACATTTTGCTTTATATAAATTATACCTTAATAGACCTGGGAAAGTTGGTATCAGAGAGCTACCAAAATAACAAGGAGTTACAAAAAGGTAAATGACAAAATTTAAGTGCAAGTGAGAATCCAGAGAGGTAACCAAAAAAATGATGACATTTTTGACTTGAGGATAAAAATAAAATAAAACTAATTAATTAAGACCACCTGGAATCTCACCAGCCAAAGATAATCACCATGTTTTGTATATGGTTGTATATGGTCATTGGCATTTTATGAAAGCAGGATATTAGGGATTTTTGAAACTTGCTTCTTTGACGCAACAATGTGACAGCTCTGGGGTTATCCTTTAGCTGCATTACCTCAATTCATGTCTTCTGTTTTGTTTAATTGTATATTATCCTATTTTATGGGTGTACCATAATTTAATCTTCCATTGAACATATAGATGTTACATATTTTCCTTAATGTATATGTTTGTTGCCTGTCTTGTCCACTAGAACTTAAGCTCCATGAGAGCAGGGACTTTGCCTTGTTCATTATTGCATCCCTAGTAACAGCACAGGGCCTGGCACATGGTAGGCACTCAAAAAATGTTGAGTAATTGAACTAACAATACTTAATATGTACATCTTTATGCTCCCATCTAGTTTCCTTCAGATAAATTCAGAGAGATAGAGTTGTTGGATTATTTCCCTCCTCCTTTCCCTCCCTTCCCTCTCTTCCCTCCCATTTGGCCCTACAGAAGAGTTATACCAACTTATACTGAATACCACTATTCACCAGCATGCTCCAAACATCAAATTACTTTGTTTTTTTTTTTCCTTTTTGGAGGTACCAGGGACCTCTTACAGGGGAAGCAGGTGCTCAACCATTGAGCTATACCCACTTCCCAATATACTTTTTTTTTTTTTTTTTTTACCGGGGGGTACCGGGGATCGAACCCCGGTCTCTCCATATGGTAGACGGATGCCAAACCTCTTGAGCCACATCCGTTTCCCGCCCAATATACTTTTTTTTTTTTTTTCTTCGCCCAATATACTTTTTTTTTTTTTTTTTTTTTTTAAAGATTTTATTTATTTACTTTATCCATTTTAAACCCCCCCTTCCCCATTTGCTGTTTTTGTGTCCATTTGCTGGGCAATTCTCTGTGTGTGTTTCCTGCCATCTCTTCTCATCCTCCTCCTCCAGTCTTCACCAGGATTCGATCCTGGAGACCTCCGATGTAGGAGAGAGGTGTTCTGCTGCCTGCGCCACCTCAGCTCCTGGCTTCTGGAGCTTTCGGAGCATCTCGTCTTGTCTCTCCTCTGTTACGTCATCATCCTGCTGCATGGCTCCCGGGGCCCGACAGCTCAGCGGCACACAGAGCCTGGCAGCCCATGCGCCTTCGGGAGGTCCCGGGGATCGAACCCAGGTCCCTCCATATGGCAGACGGACGCCCAACCATTTGAGCCACATCCGCCCCCCCAATATACTTTTTAACTTGAGGAAATGAAAGCATTTTATGTTGGAAAAGGAGTAGATATGTTAATGTTTTATAAACTTCCTTTCAAAAGAAGCATGAATTAATCTATAGAAATGGCAATTTTATTTTATCCAGTGGCTTAATTGATTTCTCTAGGTAGCCAGTAAGCAGAGAAGTCATCAAATAAAGATATGTGTGTGTGTGTTTTACAGTAACAAAGGTTTCAGGTGAAAGCTTCACTCAAAGAATTTTGAAACTATAACTGTAAATTTTTAGTCTTGACTAAGTATACAGAGATGTTCTGATTCCTTGTGAATGCCTTTTAAAATTTACAGATAGTGGTGATGTTTTTAATAGGACTGTGTATTGATTTTTATTTTTTATCTTTTTACAGACAGGAAAACTAATTTTGAAACCTAGGCCTCATGTTCAATAGCAGTCTGCACTCATTTTAATGGGACCTAAAACAGCCTTTCTTCAAATAAGTGATACAGCGAAAAGCCATAAGGGATTCCTTTTCCAGTTGGATATATGAAGGTCATAGCAACAACTGACAAGAAGTGTGCAATATTTACCCAGATTATCTTGATGATGATGACTCACGTTATCAGTGCTTTTGGTACCTTTGATTACCTGTGTTTCAGTATTAGTGTCACTTTAGTACTTCAGATCCTGCAAATATTTTTGCAGATGAAGTATGTATGTATGTTACTAAGTTAAACTTAGAACCAGAACCTCATTCAGTTTTTATAATGTATTTTTGCAAACTACTGTAAATAGCAAATCAACGCCAATGTTAAAGAGGGAAAGGTTGTGTGGACTTTGTTCTCCTGCACCAGTATTTCAGGAACATCTGCTTGATATCCCCACAGCTCTTTAAAACCAGCTATTGTGTATAGCTGTGCCTTTCATTCTTGCGCTCCTCTCTTTTAATCATACTGCAGGAAAAACATCAGATTGCGCTTAGACTGAGGAAAACTCATCTCCATTATGTTGTAAGAAATTATAGATGTTTTGAGAAAAATTTTTGTTAAGCCGAACTTCAGCCACTATTGTGGTTATATTTTTCAGTTCCGTGTTTTCATTTAATGCAAAATATACTTTATATTTTTTTAATAATTTTAAGAACACTCCAAAGGCTTCTGAATATACAAATTCAGTTATAAATTATGTATTGTCTGGGAATTTGGTAGTTATATTGTTTTAGATAATTGAATTTTATACTGTGGTAGACATGCTGTTACCCTAGTATTGCACAGGTGTAATTGCGCATCCTACTCCATCACAAGGATAACATGGAAGCGGTGCCACAAACTAGAGTCTACAATTCTCACTGTTTAGAGAGTGTTAATGACATACTGTGTATGCATAATAGCCACATGTACTATTAGAGTCCTTAAAATTAAACTATTCGGATTGCTGTAAATATTTTAAAGTACTGGAGGTGCCTTTTTACCTGTTTATGAGAAGATTTTGAAAAGGTTTAAATTATTTCATGAGCAGTCTTTTAAATTTCATTTAACATAAAGCTGAAAATCCAATAACAGGACAAAAACTTTTTAATAAGGCTGCCATTTAACTTAAAATATGTCTATCTTGGCTTTCACATATATAAATTTTATTCTTTGAACTGCAGCAATAAAACCCTCTGCTCCTAAAATGTCTTAAAGAGGGTATTCTATATATTCAGCATTGTTTTATTTTCTGTAAATTTTGTAGGTAAATATGTGCATAAAAATAAATACTTTATATATAATTAGTGATTGGACTTTTTCCTTGGTTTATTAAAAAAGGCTACAACCCTGAAAATTTATTTTTTTTTAATTTATTTTTATTTTTTAAAGATTTTTTTATTATTTATTTATTCATTTATCCCCCCCCTTGCTGCTTGTGCTCACTGGGTCAGCTAACCACGCCGTGCGGGCGGGCTTGCCTTCACCAGGAGGCCCCGGGAACCGAACCTGGGGCCTTGCATATGGTAAACGGGAGCCCTACTGATTGAGCCACAGCCGCTTCCCAACCCTGAAAATTTAAAAACAAAAACATTGCATGTGTCAGATACAGACTAGTTACCATCGAGATACTTTACTTTTAACTATTTGTCCAGTAGAGCATATTTTTAAATAGCAATCATAAGTTCCCAGTTTATTAGGCTGTGATTACTTTTTTCCCCCCACTTTTTTATTTTTTAAAAGATACTTCGATTACATAAATGTTACATAGGCTATGATTACTTTTGTTCATCACGGTCTAATAATATTTGTCTCTTAATCAGGAAATGAAGATTTTATTTCTTGTGTTCTATGACCTTTGTGCTTTACTTTGGATTGTTAGTTTCCCCAAAGATATAAGCTGAAAAAATTTTTTTAGAGTCATGAACTGCTTTGAGTATTTGATGAAAGTTTTTTATCTTCTCCTAGAAAAATATGTCCATCTTCATACAATCACTTTATTTTTTTATTTTTATTTTATTTTTTTTATGTACAATCACTTTATATGCACTTGGAGGTCACTTCAAGGACTTCCTGAAGCCAGACTACTTGGAGTCCATTGGCTCCAAGAAAGAAACTTTTGTTGCAGGTCCAGAAATTTTTCAGAAAACCTTTGCTTCTAGCAGAACAACTCATTTTCCAAAAAATAGGTGCCAAGGATCCTTACCAGGTTAGCCTCTCTTAACCACTCCTCTCCTCACTGCACTGTTGGGAAGTTACTGATTGAGTCCAGCCTTCTAGTTTTACATGTGGGGAGAGCAGTCTCAGATTTGCAGAGAAATTTTATTCAACGTTCTCATGTCTTGCCAGCACCAGAACCTAAGTCTTTTGACTCCAAGATTGAAAGAGTATGTTTTGAATTTAATCCGAGAGTCATTTTAATACTTTGGTCAAGAATATGATACAGACCCTTGGGAGCAGATTTGGCTCAAGTGGTTAAGCTCCTGCCTCCCACATGGGAAGTCCCAGGTTCTATTTCCATGCCTCCTGGGAAAAAAAAAACACAAAAAACTCTTGGGGAGCAGATATGGCTCAAGCAGTTGAGCACCTGCTTCCCACATGGGAGGTCCCCAGTTCGGTTCCCAGTGCCTCCTAGAAACAAGGACAAACAACAAACAAAGAAACCAACTCAGGGGAGCTAATGTGGCTCAGTGGTTGAGCACCGGCTTCCCACATACAAGGTCCTGGGTTCAATCCCTAAGCCCTGGTACCTTTAAAAAAAAATGAATATATACCCCTTGTTCCAGACTGGAATTTGAATCTCAGGTCTGCTAGCTAGTTTTGTAAATTTAGGCAAATTATATGACCTTAGTTTCCTCAGTTATAAAATGAATATAATGCCAATCTTTTAAGTATAGGAGCTATAATGTCACTCTCTTAGGCTTCTATCAAAGGTTTATATCTTAAGTCACATAAACACATAAAGCACTTCTATATGCTTTACGTAGACTACTTTCTTATTTTAACATGCCTGGCTGCATAGTCGGTGATCAAGTTAAAAAAAAAAAAAAATCCGATTGATGTAACTTTATCTAAAGTTATCATCTTAGTCAAGGTAACCATGAGGAAAATCTGTTCATCTTTTGAACCAAACTCCTGAACACTGGTTTAAATGCAAAAAAAAAAAAAAGAGATTTGGCCTCTCATGATTGAGACTAAAGTGGTTATAGGTCTTTTCTCTACTCAGGCAACTTCACTGGAAACACTGAAGCTTGTGACTTCCTAATAATGCTGCTTTTTGAGGGGCTCCTTTCTCCTTTGGAGTTAGCCTTTTGATTGGTATCTTACAGACTGGTCTTCCAAGAATCCTTGTATATAAATGCTGTGCCTTCATCAGCAACTAGTTTCCTCTCCTGTTGAAACTATAGAAACCTGAGTGCCATTCTTCAGACTTGAAATTTTCTGTATGCTTTTACATAGGGTAAGTATAATTTCTTTTCCCCCTCTATTTTTTCCCTCTAAATAGAGGAGGTACATTTTGTCCACTTCCTCATGGAGCACAAGCATTTAACAAACTTACTTACTTAGTATACAATTGATGTCTGCCATGGAAGTCTGTGTGAGAGTCAAAAAAAGAAAATAAAAAGAAGTTATCTAAAAGTTTTAGTTGTATTCATTCATTGCCGTTACAGACTGACTTTTATATGGAATATGCTTTGCTGGGTATTGAAAATATGTCCATGAGGAAGTTTGAGTGCTCTCAGAATACTAGTGGGGAATAGAGATCAGTGATCAAGCAATTACCATATGCTTTAAGTGCTATGAAAGGTAAGAGTGTAGGATGCTATTAGAAGGGAAGAGTGTCCAGTCCAGACAAGGCATTGTAAAGAACGTATTTTCAAACATCGGAAGGGCCAATGGTATGGGTTGAAAAGGGGGAGGTGAAAGTTCTTGAGTTAGAGGGGGTTGTGGCAAGAGATGAGGCCAGAATTAAGTGGGAATCAGAGCATGAAGTTTCATGAGGGCAGTGGAAAGCCACCAAAATGTTTTGAGTAGGGAAGTGACTTAACTGAATTTGCCTTTTAGGATTCTGACTGCAGTGTGGACTGAAGAGGCATAACTTGGGAGAGACAGGTTCAAGGCTAAACTTCCAGAAAAAAAAAGTGTCCAAATTCATGATTTAGAACTACCTTGAAGAAGAAACTGCTGCCACCACTGAGTACTACTAAGTGCCCTGCAACAGGAACCTGTCTCTCTAACCCTGCACCCCCATAAAGAAATTCTGTCAAGTACTTGATAACCTTTTAATATGATCTCTGTTTAATTAGCCAAAGTTAGTTTCTCTTACTTGAAATTAACATACTGACTTAACACAGAAGTAGTGTTCCAGGGAGTACATTTTGAGGAGATTTGAACTGTGGAAAACACTAGGAAGCTTTCTCAAGCCAAGCATAATGTAGCTTGTCAGGTAAGGAGCCCTAGGACAGTGTGTAGTGGACTTGGAGCTAAAGTCCAGGTTCCTCTACTAACCAGCTCTGATCTTGTGCAAACCTTACATTCCTCATTTGAAAACTGGACATATTAATAGCTATCTTGCAGATTTGCAAATTAGTTATAAGAATTAAAGGAAATATAATGTATTTGAAGGATCTGGAACAAAGTAGCTATACCTCTGTTGTGAAGAATCCCCAGCAGTATTTTCTCTCCCATCCAATTAAGCTCTGTCCCCTTGGTACTTCTTTAAAAACATTTGTCAAATATTTTATTTGTAACACATTGGAATCTTTGTCTACAAACGAAATACAACTTTATTTATTTTTTTGTTGTTGTTATTTTTGTTTTAAGCCCCTATTCTGAGTCCTTATCATTTGTGTATCCTCCCCCTACCCCCATGGCTCCGTCTGTCTGCTCGTTTCTGCACATTGTCTGTTTGCTATGTCTGCTTGTTGTGTCCACATGTTGTCTGCTCATCTTTAGGAGGCACCAGGAACTGAATCCATTATCTCCCATGTGGGCTTGAGCCACATCACTCCCCGCTTCTATTGAAAAAAATTTTTTTAAGGATTTCAGGAATCTGAAACACACAGCAGCAGTCATAAATCCAGGATGGCTGCTGTGCAGCAGCTGAGGGAACACCAACAACCCCTGTGTACTCCAGGTAAGAGCAGGGCAGGAGAGAGACCCCAGGGAAGAAACTAGAATGGGTGGATTTTAATGTATGGGAAATACTGCTGCTAGACAAAAATGTTGGACATTTGGAAAAAAGGATGGATGGGAAACTAGGATAGTGAAAAGACAATTATTAGCTCCAAGAAAAATGAAAAAGTTCTACAAGAAAGGAAGTGTGGTTTTAGTGGACTTCAGCAGTGAGCCATATTTGCCTAGTTCTAGTAAATTTAAATGTTGACTGGATTTAATCAAGACTGGTGATACCATATTTTATTGGATGAATGAGAAACGGGGGGAGAACCAGTAGGAGAGCTAAGTCCTTACCTACCTGGGCAGAAAGAATATAATGTATGAAATGAATAAATAAGAAAGCAATAGCTTATCATTTTGGAATATGGAGATAAATAAAAGGAGAAATTGGGAAGCGGCTGTGGCTCAATCAGTGGGGCTCCCGTTTACCATATGGGAGGCCCCGGGTTCGGTTCCTGGGGCCTCCTGGTGGGGGCAGGCCCGCCCGCACGGCGTGGTTGGCTGACCCGGCGAGCACAAGCAGCAAGGGGGGGATAAATGAATAAATAAATAAAATCTTTAAAAAAAAAAAAAATAAATAAATAAATAAAAGGAGAAATGGAAGAGAGTTGAGAGTTTTACTTTCTAAAATGGAAGGAGTAAGGCAAGGGATTGCTGTTTTTTGTTTTATAACCTTCAAATTGTGCACTTTGATAAAAACAAAAATTAATTGAAAGAATGGAATGAAACTCACTCAGGGCCACTTAGGAGGTGTCTGGGCCCTGTAAGGGGGCTATCTGAATTTTATTCCAATCCCAAGGTTAGATTATCTTCAGCTTCCAAAAAACCCAGTTTGGCGTTTTTCACCCTTCCTCTCCTTGTCTCATCCTCATTGAAATATTTGCCCTCTTTAATGACTGGTTCCAACATTTAAAAAAAAACTTCAGCTGTGTGCAGAAGCATTATTACATAAACTATTAAAAATATATCAAATGTACCTATTTTAACTGTACAGTTCAATGAATTTTGATAAATGTAGTACCTACCACAAGAAAGAACATTTCCATCACCTCAAAAGATTTCTTTTGTATCCCTTTCCAGTCAATTTCCATTCCCAACCCCTAGCCCCAGGACACCACTGTCCTGTTCCTATCACTATACATTAGATTTGTCTTCTCTAGAATTTCATATAAACGAAACCAGTAAAATCATACAGTACATACTTTTGTATCGGGCTTCTCTTGCTCATTATGATGTTTTTAGGAGTCTTTTTTATATGAAAGTATAACTTCCAAGCTGTTTACAAAGTGGGTGGACCATTTTACATTTCCACCAGTGATGTTTGAGAATTCCAGTTGCTATACACCCATTAAGATGGCTAAAATTAGCCTGACAATACTGAGTTTTGGGTTTTTTTTTTATATTTTTAAAAATTTTATTTTGTACATTTAATAATTGAAAATATAAACAAAAACTAAAAAGAAAACAGTTGAAGAAAAACATATTTCTCAATTAAAAATACTGTTCTTTTTATCCCCCACCCCCACCCCTCGTTGTTTGCTAAAATGGCTGTCTGCTGTGTCATCTGCTGTGTGCTCTCTGTGTCCGCTCATCCCCTCTCCAGGAGGCACTGGGAACCTCCCATGTGGAAGAGAAGCACTCAATCACCTGAGCTACCTCAGCTCCCTGGTTTGTTGTGTCTCTCATTGTCTTTCCTTGTGTCTCTTGTTGAGTCATCTTTCCACGTCAGCTCGCAGCACCTGCCTGCCACACCAGCTTGCCTTCTCCAAGAGGCATCTGGAACTTAACCCAGGGTTTCTCATGTGGTAGGCAGAAGCCCAGTTGCTTGAGCCACATCCACTTCCCAATACTGAGTATTGAGGCTAGGCAACAACCGGTTCTGTTGACGTTCAGATGAATGGGTTCCCTTAAAAGAGTTTCTCACCACTCTGAAACAATAGAAATTGGTGCATGTTTTGATCATTACCATTTAAAGTATCACTTTCCAAAAAAGATGAGTTACATGGTATTAGCCAAAGGGGTGCTGATGCAAAGTACCAGAAATCTGTTGGTTTTTATAAAGGGTATAAAAGCTTAACAGTTCCAAGGCACTAAAGTGTCTGACTCAAGGTTGCTTTTCTCACCAAAGTCAGTTGCCACGTGTTGAAACAAGATGGTTACCGATGTCTGTGAGTTACAGGCTGGCATAGGGTTTGTTTCTTTCCAGGCTTCCTCAGTTCAGCTGCTCTGTTTCTCTTCAGATGCAAACTATCAGGCAAATGGCTCATCTCTCTTCCTGAGGCTGCAGGATCAAAATTCTCTCCTCTGCCATGTCTATGGAGCACTCTTCCTGTGCCTTCTACTGTGTGTCTTCTTGACTGAATATTTGTTTATATAGCCCACCAAAGGGGCGGGGACTTAAACTGAGTTACACCCTACTGATATGGTCGAATTAAAGACCTAATCTTAATTTAATCAAAGTCATCTCAGCTGAATCTAATACAAAGGGGATCACACCCAGAGGAAAAGACCAGCTTACAATCTCTTTTTGGAATTCATAAATAATCTCAAACTGCTACACATGGGATTTAGAGCAATCTTTATTAGGATTAAATCCCACCAAGTAGAAATGACTTCTAACCCAGCTATTTTTCACACTGTACGTTTTGGCCAAACAGCCAGCAAAAAGACAATAATTAAGGGGAAAGATGTAAATATCCTGAATTACAAAATTGATCTGGCAATGACCACAAGGTATTAGCTTTCTTATTAGAAGTTTACTTGAAGAAAACTTTAATCTTCTCGTACAAAATAAAAAACTGAGAGGGAGTGGATGTGGCTCAAGCAGCTGAGCACCTGCCTCCCACATGGCAGGTCCTGGGTTCAGTTCCCGGTGCCCCCTAAAGAAAAAATAAACCAAAACGACAACAAGCAGAGAAGGAGCGCAAACAACTAACAAAAACAAACAGACGAGGGAGCCATCTGGTGGTGGGGGACAGATTGAAAGGCTACATCAGCAATTGCTGTTCTTTTGCTATTACTTAAAGAACTGAAATGACTACTGCAAGTCTGAACTTTTTAGAGAAAGGTTTTGGGGAGCAGGTGTAGCTCAGTGGCTGCACCAACTTCCCACATATAAGGTCTTGGGTTCAATCCCCAACCCCAGTATCCTAAAAAAAAAAATTATGTATTTTTTTTGCAGGTATGTGACCTCAGCAGCTATGATTCTTATTTTCAAGAGTTTACCTACATTTCCTTATATTATCACATTTGACACAGATTCCCTAAGTGGTCAATTTTAAACTTTTTATTTTTTATTTTTTATTTTTTATTTTTATTTTATTTTTTTTTAAAGATTTTATTTATTTATTCATTTATCCCCCCCCTGCTGCCTGCGCTCGCTGGGTCAGCCAACCACGCCATGCGGGCGGGCCTGCCCTCACCAGGAGGCCCCGGGAACCGAACCCACGGCCTCCCATATGGTAAACGGGAGCCCCACTGATTGAGCCACAGCCGCTTCCCGAAACTTTTTATACTATTTGAGATTCATAAAGCAAATAGTCACATTTATACTTCCTTACCACCATTTTTTGAAGATTTGATAAATCCTAACTTTGATTGGCATGGCAAAAAGCAAAGATAGGTAATCACATTACATGTATGAAACTAAAGTCATGGGGGCGGATGTGTCTCAAATGGTTGGGCATCCATTTCCCATATGGAGGGACCTGGGTTCGATCCCCGGGACCTCCTGGTAAAATAAAAGAAAAGTACAGGAGGCGGCTGTGGCTCAATCAGTGGGGCTCCCGTTTACCATATGGGAGGCCCTGGGTTCGGTTCCCGGGGCCTCCTGGTGGGGGCGGGCCCGCCCACACGGCGGCGTGGTTGGCTGACCCAGCGAGCGCGGGCAGCGGGGGGGGGGGGGGGGGGAAAAAAAAAAAAAAAAAAAAAAACATAAAAAAAAAAAAAAGAAAAGTACAGAATGTGCGCGGGTGAGCTGCTCAGGCCCCGCCTAATGACACAGCAAGATGATGTAAGAGGAGAGAGCTGCAGGGGAGAGCCAAGACTAGATGCATCGAAAAACCAGGAACTGAGGTGGTGCAGGTGGCAGAATGCCTCTCTCCCACAGGGGAGGTTCCCAGGATCAAGTCCCAGTGAAGACAGGAGAAGGATGAGAAGAGAGGGCAGGAAACAGACACAGAGAATTGCCCAATGAATGGACACAAAAACAGCAAAACCCCTGGGGGGGGTGCTGTTTAAAATGTATAAAAAGTAAATAAATCTTTAAAAAAAAAAAGAAACAAGTCATATTAGCCTACTGATCAGTTAAAATAAATAAAACAAATACTGGAATACAGTAATCTTCTTTAGATGACCCAAGGGTAGTCTTGACATGCTCAACCAAAACAGATGGGAAAGTGCCAGCTCTTCACTGGAGAGCTCTGAGTGGCTAGACTGAAAGTGGTTTCACTGAGAGATGAGCAAGAGGAATAACAAACTGTAAATAAGAAGGAAATACTCCCCAACTGGAAAATTGAGTAGAGCATTATGTGGGTCTATTATGAAATTTTAATTTTTTTTTTTTTAAAGATTATTCATTTCTCCCCACCCCCTCTTTGTTTGCATTTGCTGTGTCTGTTTGTTGTGTGCTGGTCTTCTCTTTCTAGGAGGCATTGGGAACCAAACCATGTGGGAGGGAGGCGCCTAATCACCTGAGCCACCTCCGCTCCCTGCTTTGTTGTGTGTCTCATTGTGTTTCCTTGCTGTGTCTCTTGGATGCATCATCTCACTGCGTCATCTTGTTGTGTCAGCTGGCTGTGCCAGCCCATTGAGCCAGCTTGCTGTCTTGCTGGTCTTCTCCAGGAGGCACCAGGAATCAAACCTGGTATCTCCTGTGTGGTAGGTGGGAGCTCAACTGCTTGAACCACATCCGCTTCCCTAGATAATGTTTCTTAACAATACACTTCTACAGTAACATTGTTAAAGACAGCATAGAGCTCCAGTGTTAGATGGGGGGGGGGGAATAATAAATAAATCTTAAAAAATGAAAAATAAAAAGTAAAGGTCATTGGCTCCTACGACTGACAATCGGTGGGGAGTGATTCCAGGAAGGGCTCTTAAGATCATTAAACCTGATAATTTGTTTTAGCAAAAATGCTAATTTCCCACTAGGATAAGCAAGGATAACAGAGAACAAGGTTTCCACCCTAGCTGAGATTTTGAACCATTTTTTCTTGCTCATCTCCACAGTGTTATATAAGAAAGTGAGAGAAACATAGGGATCTCTATTTTTATCTCATCCTTGTCTATCTAGATCACAGTGCTTAACCCTTTCATGATTATGTGGTCTCCATTCATTCAAGCAATTGTGTGCCTACTATGTGCCAGGCCCTAGACTAGTGTTGGGGATACAGTGATATGTGAAAACAGTCACAGTCTTGTCTTGGCCTTAATGTCTAGTTGAGGAGATAAGCTATTGTATAACCACACAAATTAAAAATTATAATTGGAATTTTGGGCTGTTCTTTGAAGCAAAATTTACAAGGTATGCACTGTCTCCAGGAATACCGGGAAGTCATAGGTAGTGCCTATGAAGGGGCACTTGTATTAATTAGGGCATGCGGTTGGGTCTAGCGCTGTGCAACACCCTGAGGCAGAAGAGAGCTTAGCCCTACGAAGGAACTTAATGTGATGGTGGCTAAAGGACAAGATGCAAGAATTGAAGTCAGATGAGGCTGGAGTGAACCCCTGGATTTTGATCTGTAGCCTTAGAGAAAGGGAAGCCGTTGAAAGGTTTTAAGCAAGGGAGTGAATATAATGAGAAAGGTGGAGAGAGAGCTATTTTGAAAAGATCACTCTGGCTGCTTTATGGATGGGGATTTTTTTTTTTTTTTTACTCGATACGTAGACATTTTTCTTTGAGTCATACAATATGTTATACAATATATTTTGTTCATAGTAACAGTATTTGTCCTTTTGTGTCTGGCTTGCTTTGCTCAACATAATGTCCTTCAGGTTCATCCATGTTGGATGGGGATTTTGTATCTTTAGAGAAAGGGAAGCTATTGAAAGTTTTGTTTTTTTTTAAATATAATTTTCTTTTTTCTTTTTTTTTTTTTTTCAAGAACATTACATAAATGTTACATCGAAAATATAGGGGGATTCCCATATACCCCACACCCTGCCCTCCCCCACTTTCCCCCATTAACATCTTTCATTATTGTGGTTCATTTGTTACAATTGATGAACACATATTGAAGCATTGCTACTAACCATGGTCTATAGTTTACATTTTGTTTTAGTTTTGCACTATACACTTATAGGTTTTGACAAAATGTATAATGGCTGGTATTTGTCATTGTAATATCATGCAGAATGACCATTGAAAGGTTTTAAGCAAGGGAGTGAATATAATGAGAAAGGTGGAGGGAGAATAGTCATTTTGAAAAGATTACTCTGGCTGCTCTATGGATGGAGGATGGGGCAGGGTGGAAATGGAGAGACCAGAAAGCCATGTGGTCAAGGCAAATGAAGGCAGTAGCTTGGTCTGGGGAGGTGGCAGATAAATGGCCAGATAAGAGAGATCTAGGAAGGAAACTCCACCAACATATACTTTATATATCACATCTTCCATCAAGGTTTCCTGATACCTAAAGTTGCTATTTCATAGACTCTAGCTTCTGTAGAGCTTTAGGTATGCCTCTGTGATTATTTTCTAAAATATGTTATAGTAACGATTTTCCTTGCTAGACTGTCAAGACTTTGAAGACATGGTTGCCATGGGATGGAACTTTTCTTCCACATCATGTTGACCTGAAAGCTCTGCATTTATTGTGTCCTCAAGACATGTTTAGGGAAATGGATGTGGCTCAAGCGATTGGGCTCCCGTCTACCATATAGGAGGCTCAGGGTTCGATTCCCAGGGCCTGCTGGTGAAAGGCAAGCTGGCCCACGTGGAGTGCTGGCCTACATGGAGAGTTGGCGCAGCAAGATGACGCAACAAAAAGAGACAAAGGAGAGACAATAAGAGATGCAACAGATCAGGGAGCTGAGGTGGCGCAAGAGATTGAGCACCTCTCTCCCATTCTGAAAGTTCCCACAATCTGTTCCTGGTGCCACCTAAAGAAGACAAACAGACACAGAAGAACACACAGAGAGTAAACAATGAGCACAAAACAACGGGGGGGGGGGGGATAAATAAATAAATCTTAAAAAAAAAAAAAAAAA
>JAKSZT010054260.1:1165067-1180273 GCA_026826555.1 Tolypeutes matacus | reverse complement strand
TGTAATTAAATAGCTAATCGTATAACTATATATTTAACACGTCTGCCACTGGGCTTTATATAAACTCCATAAGGACAGGGAGCCAATTTGCCTTAGTCACTGTTTTATCCCAATGCCCAGGACTGTACCTGGTGCCCAGTAAATATTTGTGAAAGAATCCTCTTGCCAACTGTCAAATAAAAGTTTCAACCAAACACCTCTATAGTGCCTATTAAATACCAGTCTCTATTCCTAGAGCCTTAAACATATATTAACACATAATCCTCATAACAACTCTATGAAGTATATACTATTTAATACCCCCGTATCACTGATAAACTGAGATTGGGAGACTTAAGTCACTTTTTAAGGGATCTCCTGGTGATAAGTTGTCTTATCAAATATGAATGTGCATTCATTCTAAAATACTAATAGACTCTATGACAGGAACCGGGCTAGGCACTGGGGACACATTAAAATCATGGTTAATATTTCTTGAGCACCTATTACACGTCAACTTGGTGTTAGGTGCTTTACATAATTTAAGTCTCATGATAACCTTGCAAGTTACGTATTATTAATCTCATTTAATTATTAAGTAAAGGTTTGATGAGGTTCGGTGACTTGACAAACGTCCCAGAGCCGGTAGCAGGCGGGGTCAGTATTACTAAGTCTTCAAGTCCAGCCTCCTCCTTGGCCGGAAAACCACGGGACTCCACCCCTCTGCCAGGTTTGGCCCCGCCCATCCCTTTTCTACGCATGCGCGCTCCCCGCGCCGGCACTCTTCTCCTTGCCGACGCGCGCTTGCGCGCAGCTTTCCCATGTGTGCTCCAGTCGTCAGCGGGCCCAGCTGAGCAGAGCAGGAAGCTCCACTTTGGGACAAGTCTTTGTCACAGGCTTGGCAGCCTCCACTGTCTCCTGTTATTGTCCTCTTTCGGTCTGTTCCCGTAGCACACATCACTATGGGCAAGAGCCGGACGAAGCGCTTCAAGCGACCTCAGTTCTCCCCTACAGGCGACTGTCAGACTGAGGAAGCGGCAGCGAATGGGGCTGAGGGAGAGGAGGACGATGGGCCGGCGGCGGAGCTGCTAGAAAAGGTGAGGCGAGGGCCTCTGCCCAGCGTCCGAGGCGCGGGGGAGGGGCAGGAGGCGGCGCGCGGAGCCCTCACCATTGGCGTCGGCCGCCTCTCCCGGCTCGCGCCGCGTCCCTGCCGGCTGGCAACCCCCTGCGCGTGCGCGGTCCCCTCTTCTGACCACCTCGCTCCTGTCGGCAGCTGCAGCACCCGAGCGCCGAAGTCCGCGAGTGCGCCTGCGCGGGGCTGGCCCGCTTGGTGCAGCAGCGGCCGGTGCTCCCCGGCCTAGTGCGCCGGGACGCCGTGCGCCAGCTCGGACCGCTGCTGCTAGACCCTAGCCTGGCTGTGAGGGAGACGGCGGCTGGCGCTCTCAGGTGAGTCGGGGACGAGTCTGGAGCGTTGGCTCCGCGTTGGGCCCCAAGCATCCCTCGGCCTGGGGATCCCAGGCGGCCTGGAAGGCTGAATTCGGGAGGGTGAATGACGTGCTCAGGGTCCCACCTTTTCAGAGAGGGGATTGGAACTCAAACAGCTGGAATCCAGAAGATCCTGCCACCGCTGGACCACACGCATTCCTGTCCACCTGGCTGCTGCTCCTGCAGTGGCCACCTACCACGGTGTCCTCCCCTCAAGGCCCAGCGCACACCTATCTCTTCTCCATGAAAGCTGCATAGAGTCCTCTTTCATTTACTTCTTTGAAATACATAGGCCGATACATAGGCCAGGAATTCTTCTAGGTGCATGAGATTCTGAGCAGGCAGGACACTGAGCAAGATAGCCAAGATCCCTACCTTTACAGAACTTTTGTTGATGAGGAGAAAGATGGAAAAGTAGTAAACAGGTAAATAAGAAAATATTAGGTGGTGAGAAGTGCTATGGAGAAAGCAAGAGGATGATGAGGGGGCAGAGAATTATAGATGAGGCAGGAGAGGTGGACAAGGACTCCGTGGTGTAGAGCTGAAGGAATTATTCTAAGCAGGGAAGTGACATGATCTAATTTACCTTTTGAAAAGACCACTCTGGTGTCTGTGCAGAGGATGGACCATAGAGGGAGCAAGGGGAGAAGTTAGGGAAGCGGCTGTGGCTCAATTGCTTGGGCACCTGTTTACCATATGGGAGGCCCCAGGTTCTCCTTCCCTGGGCCTCCTGGTGAAGGCAAGCCGGACTGTGCGGCCAGCTCACGCAGCAAGATGACTCAACAAAGGGAGACAAGCAGACACAGAAAAACGCAAAGCAAAATGGACACAGCGAGCACAAGCAGCAAGGGGGGGGTGTAAATAAATAAATAAATCTAAAAAAAAAAAAAAAAAGTAGAAGTTAATATCTGTTGTAACCATACCTCTACCTATTTCATCCATTCATTTAGCAAATAGCCACTGAGTGCCTACTGTGTACCAGGCACTGTGCTAGGCTCTGGGAATGTGGTAGTGAGCAAGATATAGTCCCTGTCCTTAACAGATCTTACAGTCTAGTGCAGGAGAGAGACATTAACTAAATAATCATGTAAGTGTATAATTACAGCCAATAATAATTACAGAGGTTGCTGTGAGAGGGTATAACTGGGGTTTCAGGGAAGAAACACCTAAGGGGGTGATGTTTGAGATGAGATCTGAGAGTTGAGTTAGGAGTAAAACATTTGATGGAGGGGTTGTAGAAGTCCTATCCCTGGGGAGGAAATGGCATGTAAAAAAGCCCTCTCCACTTCCCCAAACATACACATACTTGAGACTTCTGGAAGATTGTGGGGCATCTTCTGATTTATCTTTGTACCTTCAGTGCCTCGCACGGAGCTGTGCACTAAGAAGGTAAGTGATGCCTTTTCAATTAAAAGCTAGGGGACGGATGTGGCTCAAATGGTTGGGCATCCGTCTCCCATATGGAGGGACCCGGGTTCGATACCCGGGACCTCCCGGTAAAAAAAAAAAAAAAAAAATTAAAAGCTAAATTTAGCCAGGACAGGTCCAGGGGATGTCATTCTTAGTAGCCTCACCTTGCTGCCCTTGAAATCTTGGTCCAAGAAAGGGTCCCTTCATATAAGATTAGGCTGGGATTTATTCACAGTAAATAAGAAACATCATCTCCTCTCTCCTTTTCCTTTAGCCATGCACCTGTATATCACCTCAGATCTTACTTTAGAACCAAGTTGTTATGTGACAAAGCCATTTGTTTACATCTTGTAAAGCAAGGCTCAGAACAGGTGGAAATGCAGATTGGTTCTGCAGCACCAAAGAATAAGTGATTTTCTCTAGGAAACCTTGAGTATGGTTAAAAATAGAAATATATTTGAGAGTTTGATAAATTTGCAAGTTTGATAGTGTTTTGTGACACATGGTCTGATAGTTAAACTTCTTGTGTAGAAATCTCAGTGCTTGTGGAGGTTTTGAAGTTTGTGATGACATGGTGACAAAGGACATCATGACTCCCCTGGTTGCACTGCTAAAAGAGGTATGCAGTTTTTGAAGAATTTTTATTGGCAGTTTCTAAATGTAGCTTTTAATTTACAAACGTAGTTGTGTTTTTTTGTTTGTTTCTTTTGTTTGTTTTTTAATTTGCTGTTATTTACTTTATCTTCTTTCAAAACATCCTATGGGAATTTCTTTTCCTGGAAACACTTATTGCTTATCTTGATGTCAGTCTCTTATTTTGTCCCCACTATATTTATATGGCAGTTGGAAAAGACCTTCCTAAAATTATACAGGCTGTAGTCTTTGGACTCTAAGCTTTTATTACAATTAAAATAATTAGTACTTATTGATGATTTATTTATGAGACAGGCAATGTTTTGTGTTTTCTGTATTATTGCATTTAATCCTCAGCAACTCTATGAGGCTGGTATTATTATTCCCATTTTACAGATGATGAAGCTGAGGCACAGACATTAGGAACTTGCCATGAAGATTTCTTTAAGTTCTCATATTTAACATTGTGCTATTCTTACTGTGTGTTATAGTTTAGGGAGCTTTCTCTCTGGCATGCCTCTGGCCCTCTATTGTTCAATGATGGATAGTTTTCACTTAAGCCTATGTAAAGCCTATCCAATTTTGATGAGAGGCATCAGTTATGTTCCCTGTAGAGCACTGGTCCTCTTTTAGGGGCAGTTTTGCCCCACAGGGGACATTTGGCAATGTCTGGGTACATTTTTTATTGTCACAGCTTTGGAGTGGTGGTTTGCTACTAAGCGTCTTATGGGTAGAGACCAGGGATGCTGGTAAACATCTTTCAACACTCAGGAAAGTCTCCCCAACAAAGGTTTATCCAGTCCAATATTCCAGTAGTGCTGAGACTGAGAAGCCCTACCTGAGGATATCAGAGAGGCAGTGCTGCAGGGAGGTTAAGAGCACCAACTTTGAAGCCCGAATGCCTAAATAGGCATCTCAGTTCACCATATAACAAGCTGTCTTTACAACCTCCCTGTAATTCAGTCTTCTACCTGTGGGAGATTCATCTACCTCCTAGGGTTGTTGTAAGCATTAAATGACTTAATTTATGTAAACTGCGTAGAATAGTGCCTTGCACAAAGAAGTTACTGTAGTAGAGATGATAGCTCTTGTTATATGTTCTCTTTACCTGCTTTACTATCTTTCATCACTTTAGATGACATATTTTGTATTGATTTTACATTTTTCATTGAAAATGTGGAATTCCTTATATACAGTTTGCATGATGACTTGGGAACCTTTTCTTGTATGTATTTCTTGCCAAAAGGGTAGCAGGGTTGTGGTAACTATATTGCTTATCAGAATTTTATTGGCTTGTTAACCAGTGTAATTTCTGATGTTTAGTTTTTTTGTGATTCTTCACTATCATTAGCCTTTTTGTTTAATTACTCTTTTGAACCAGGATGCTAATCATGATATTTGGTTACAGTGTAGTGCTGGACTGGATTCAAATGAGATGTCTCCACAGGAAAAAAAAGATCAGAACACAAATTCTATTGAGAACATAGCTAATGAGGCTGTGAACGTGCTGTGGAATATATGGTAAGATGCTTTCCAAACACAGCCTTATGCTACAACACTGCTCAGGCTGCTGCTACTTCTGTTAAACTGTGTAGGAATCTCTTTTCTCCTTGGTAGGCCTGGAAATCCATGATGTTAATACTTGGTAGGAGGTAGTATTGGGTGACCTCAGGTCAACCCTCCTTCTCAAATCGTTTTCCTCATAGCATCACTTCTTCTATTTTTTAATTCTTCTCTCCAGTTATTGCTGCTGACAGAAATAAGAGTAATCATGACCCTTAGCACCTCCCACACCCCTCTTCCCTCTTCTACTTCCTACATATCTTAAGCAGCAAGTGTCTTAAAGCTGGACAGGCTCCAATGCAAAAGCTGCTTTGGTCTGGCATCTGGACTGAGAGGGGCACACCAGATTTTAGCTGTTGCTTTAGTCCTCTATGCAGCAGTTACCATGATAGCAAACTATATGCATAAGAAGAGCTACCTTGGCCTAAGTAGGGAGAAGGGGCCATTCTCTACTCCATGATTGTGGTACGTTTCTGGCAAGACTTTGTCGTGTTCCTTATTTTCAGTCAGCAACTATTAAAACATCTGACCTGAAAGCACAGGCATTTCTTAGAATATATGTTTAAGAGGGATTCTGCAAAAGCTACCTACATAGCAGTCTGAACTTGCCTATGATCTCATTTTAAATAATTGGATTCATTCCACCAGAAAAATTAGAGAGGTCAGATTTGAGGATATGGCTTCTGAGCAGACTTGTAGGTGCTGATTTTCTGCTGCACCAGATAACTTTAACTTTCAAAAATTGTTGAACTTGAAATTTCTTTTTAACTTTATTTGAAAAGAACCTGAGCATACCTCTGAAGTGATTTATCTTTCCTGAATGCCCGTGAATCCTATCTGTGACCCCTCACTGCAGTTGTTATAGCCCTTAACATTTTTTGTTTTTTAGTTTATATTTTAAATTATTTTTACATATGTATGCCTTATCTCCTAACTAAACTATGGGCTTCTTGAGGGCAGGCTTCTAACAATGTCTTAGCAAATAGGTAAACAGACAAACGTTAGATAATGGGATCGAATTTCATAATTTAGTGAGTTCTATCAAGCTATTAGGATCTATTTGCTATTAGTTTGTCATGTTTGTATGTGGCAACTGTAGAAGAGTACCTATATTTGGAAACATGGATAAATTATTAGTTCTGTTCAATCTCTATTTAGTGTGTATGCTTATTAATAACATTGATGGCTTTCTCATTCTTTTATTAAAAGGTTGTGTGATTTCAAAAACTAATGTAGTGATTTCTGTGTTGCAGATTGTAAATTCTGCTTGATGAAATTATAACAGTTGTCTAGAAGGAATGAAAAAAGTATAATTTTCCTGTCTTAAATTTGTGCTTTTCATGTAATAAGTGTAGAGGTCTTATAGCCTTATTTTAACTTTTTATTACTGTGGCATAGTTGAAAGAACAGTAGGTTAGACCCAAGGGACCTAGTACTGGGCTTGGTTCTACCGCTAAAAAAATACGTAATCTGTGGACAGATTGCTTCACCTTTTGTGATCTTGGTTTCCTTATCTATAAAATGGAGAGTTTAATTAAATGATTTCTTGAGATTTCTTCCAGCTCTAACCTTCTATAAGGAAACTGTCACCATAAGGTAAAGAGTTTGGTTCAAAAGCCCCATCGTGATAGAAAGAAATAGAGTTTTTCATGTTCAGTGACTGAATGAGCATTGGTTTCTTTCTCTATAAGAATTATGGGTATGATTCGAACTCTGCTTCTGTAAAGCCTAATTTACTTTTTCATGGATTTCTTTGGTTGATTTCTTAATGTTAAAATGTAAATAGTAAAACTTTTTTTTCCCCCTTTAATTTAGTGAATGCAGTAGTAGAGCAGTATCTATATTCAACAAAGAAGGGTGTTTGGAGATTGTATTAAAGTATTTAAGTAGGTTTCCCACCAATGTTGACCTGGCTATTTCAGTAGGTAAGTGAAGAAAAGATGATGATTTATTAAGTCTGTATAGCCTTATTCAAGAATTTTTATTTAGACATAGCATGTTTATTCTACAGGAGTTCTGTTTTTTTCTGAATCTTTTTAAATCTGCAGTTAATACTTGTACAATTTTCTTTTTTTATTTTTTTTTCACTCTAAGGAAAGGAATTCTGTGAGCAGAATTGCCAGTCTGTCACCATTATTAGAAGCTTTTGCTAATTCTTGAAATTTTCACCTCCATTTACTAAGAAACAGTAACCCACAGCTCCCAGGCTTTTGAACGAAAGTTAATTGAAATCTAGAATTACTTAAGTGTCATGTATGATTCTCTCATACTCCCAGCAAAAAACTGATAACCTGTGGTGTCTTTTTTTTTGTTTGTTTGTTTGTTTGTTTGTTTTTACCGGGAGGTCCCAGGGATCGAACCCAGGTCCCTCCATATGGGAGACGGACACCCAACCATTTGAGCCACATCCGTCCCCCATGTGGTGTTTTTTTGAGAGGATAGTAAGTGATTGAAATCTCACTTAGGCTTGCTTCCCTTCCATGGAACAGGGAAAACAAAGTCCAGCAACTTGCATTGCCTTGGCTTCCTGGCCTTCTCTGTATTGGGTTAGAGAGTTGTTGGGGTCCCTTAGTTCAGCAGGAGTTAGAGACAGAAAACAGGATGAGCAGCTCAACAGAATTCTGGACAAGAGTGGAGAAATAGTAATGAATAGCATCTTTTTTTTCTACCCATTGTAATCTCAGTCATCCAGCTGTCATTTTATTTAACTATGCATATTTTCTGGCAAGGATAGTGTATTCCCCTTTCTAATGTTTCTCTTGGCTCCAATAGATAATTTTAAGAGAGAGAGAGAAAGAGAAAAAAAAAAAGTGGAATAAATATAAAAAATTTTTAAATTAAATTTCTCAAAATGGAATTCTTGGCTAAGGGGAGATTTGTAAGTGTGGATTTTAAAAACAGTTGAACTAGGAATTGGTAGGTGACTTTTAGTCTCAAATGAGTTTTTATTCCACTAAGAATTTCAGATAAGTTGATAGTTTTAAAAAGAAAATGTCACTTCTTTTTTTTTGCCTTTATAGATTTAGTTACCTTTAACTTTTTTTCTCTAATGAACTTTTTTGAAATGCATCAGAATAAAGTCATTTGAATTGTTTTCCTTTTGCATTTAGTTAGATTTATGATTTATTTAACAAAAATGTCAAGTTACTTTTGTTTTGAAAGTCAGGTGAGGTTTAAATATAGTAAAGTGAACTTAGGAGATTCCATCCTAAGTTTTAATACTGGTTTCTTTGAGCTTAACTTGTATTACCTTTATGGGAGCAGTCACAACTTATCTTGTTGTCTTTTTTGTTAAAGGGAATTTATACTCTTAATGAAAAAAAGTCCCACATTCAGGTGTATGTATATGTACATATATATGAATTTACATATAAATGTGTTTTGGGAACCAAAACCATGTGTTTTGACTAATTTAAATGGGCACTATCTTTTTTTTTTTTTTTTTTACCGGTAGGTCCTGAGGATCGAACCCAGGTCCCTCCATATGGGAGACGGATGCCCAACCATTTGAGCCACATCCGTCCCCCGGGCACTATCTATTTTTGAAATTTTTAGACCTAGATAGAAATGGGAGTATATAGAATAAAATATATCATAGAAAACAAACCTGGGCTCGCTCCCTCTTTTGTGCTTCTGTCAAACCTTTTCATACAATCCCAGTTGTTTGTATACTATCAGTGAATTCTTTCTAATATGCAGGTTGCAATCCATTGCCTTGTTATAATGCAAAGGAGTTAAACAGATCATATGTCATTATTAACTTATCCATCTCTTAATTTACTCATATTTTGTGTAAAATGACCTTTTTTCATACAGAATTATTGCATCACCAGAAATAATCCTAATCTTTAAGGTCATGCTGAATTTCAAGGAAGCCAGAATGCTTAGCTAGGGCTTGTTATTTACAAAAGAGCTACTCGGAGTGTGGTCCATGAACTGGCGATGGTCGACAGACTGCTGCTGGTACATGATAAGTAGAGAAATTGAGAAGAAACCTTTATACATGTTTATAGTGATTTGACATTGTCATGCATTTAAGAGCCTTTTTAGTTGTATCTTATAAAAGAATCGTTCTGTATAATATTAGAAATGTTTAAAAAATGTCTTTTACAACGATAGTTTGAGAAACTGTTGCATTTGTACGATTCTTGAGATAAAGCATACATCTAAAAGCTACAGGTATCTGAAACATTTGTAAAGATACAAAAGTTTTTTGATGTTATATTGTTGTAAATTATCCTAAGAAGAATTCATTTGTTTTTAAATATTTATTTTTGTCTTTGTAGCATATTGTTTGCAGATAGTGACTGAAGATAACCCAGAGCTACTGAAATCTTTCAGCACTGCAGCACTGCATGTGCTGGAGTCAGCAATGCTTGCTTCTGTCAATTCTATGGAATATGTTCTATTAAAGTCATTGGTGGCAGGTAAAATTTAGCCATATGGGGTAGTATTCCATTTTAGCAACTTATATTTAAGTGGAGACCTTTAATTCAAGCAGTTCAGATAATCTGATGGTCTATTGAATAGCCTGTATTTTATACCATTTCTCCATCTTATCCTCATGCCCTTTAGCCTTGCAGAGGTAGTTTTTATTTTGCAGTCTTTTTTTTTTTAATTAGACTACCTACTAAATAGTAGGTCCTGTTCTATTTTGATAAGCCAGAAAATAAATAAATAAATAAACAATGAGAACCTGTGCTCTGGTTTGTGCATGAGACCTTGAAATTTTAGTACATTCCATTCTACTCTTGGAATATAAGAAGGTGCTGAGTAGAACAGCTCAGGTTCAGATAAAAGAAAACGAGGCAATTTTAAGTTTTCATTTAAAAAGAAACTTGATCAGTGTTCTCTTCTGTTGATATGTATGTTATCAGAGAAAGGCATTGTATGCTGAGGAAGGGAGATGATTGTGTAGGATTGTAATAAAGGGAGCTGCCTCTGCAGTGCTTTATGACATTTAATAAAAACGGAACAAAGGCAGTGGAGTTGAGATTTTGTGTAATTACATCTGAGCTTAAAGAACCAATTTTGTGGAAACTGTACTTAAGAGATTTCACAGGTGATTCTTTTGTCCATATGTTCTTTTTCCCCAGGCACAATTTGGAACCTAAAGGACATTATTCCATCTAAGAGTCAGGCAGAAATCATAAATGCTATACTAAAGATCTTATCTGAAGTTTTGGAAATGGATGCTGGTAAAACAGTTATTCACATGAAGGGTGCTGAAACACAAAGGTTAAAAACTGCTGCAGAGACTGAGGAAATACTAGAGAATGCTAATAGTCATGCTTTGGTTGAAGATGATGAAATGGAAGAAATTCCTCATAAAAGAAAAGTCAGAAGGAAAACTTTCATTTCAGATTTACTTCCAGTAAGTCAGGTTAATGCTCTTAAATATGCATTAATACAGCTATTTTCTTTAGTGTAGGTGTCCTTAATATTGTAGAAAAATGTTATAGCAAAATTAACTATAAAGTGAATTTCAGTAAAGATGTTTTCCCATCAACTCTCCGTATAACAGAAATTTACATGAAAGGGAGAGAGATCTCTTGTCTAAGATGAAACTTTTATATACAGGAGAAGATTGCAAATATAGGATAGACCAGTACTTTTGCAGCACTTTAGAAACAGGTGATTATGTCCCTAAGTATGTGTCTCCCCACTTCAGTTACACACTGTCTCCCAGACTGTCTTCAAATTAAGGAATTGTCTCTTGTATTCTTGTCTCTTCTAGTTTAGTATTTAGCCTTACCAAAGAGGCAAGCCAAACCTTCATTTATCCACTATTGCTGAGCACAGGGGGTTGAGTGACTGTAAGTTAATGATGGTTTGTAGTTTTTACATCCTGGCCCATTGTGGTATACTTGTGCTTAGTGGATGTGATGTTGAGGTAAGGGTGAGCAATCTTGGATTCAGGAATCATTTCCACTGAGCCAGTCAACAGAGTTGGAGCCATACTTTTGGAAAATTCCCCAAGGAGGAGAACAAATTATTGGGAAGACAGGGAGGGCAGTGAGTTGGGCTTTAATCATTCAGATGCATATATACTGCACTCCTACTATATGCCAGGCACTGTGTTAGATGTTGTAGAAAGATGTTGAAAGATGTGTTTCCCATCTTCAGGGACCTCACCTATCTTGGTAAGACAGACAAACTCATAATTATCATGCCTGTGCTTAAAACAGTGATAGGGCTGTGTGCAGATTCCTGAGGGCATAGAGTTTCTATGCCCTAATGGGAGAGAAAGGAAGAGGTCGTCAGGGAAGGCTTTTTGGACAAAATACCAGAGCTGTGTTAAAGGATGAGGTAAGAAAGAGCATGGTGAAAGTAGGTTAATATTGTTTAGAGAGATCACTCAGGCAGCTAGATGGAGGGACAATACAACATGCCTGAAGGCAGGGAGACCAATCAGGAGGCTGTCAAAATCCTTCTGAAGAAAGATGATGAAGCCTGATGGAAGACTATATTAATATCCTCCCCCACTTTTTTAGTTCCACTGGTGGCCTACCCTGATGCATATTAAATGAACTCATAGAACTGTTTTAAGTCAGCATCTTAGAGTTTTGATAAATTTATGCCCAGTAAGAATTCTTTTAAATGGAATATACCTGAATATTAATATAACAGTATGCTACTGTTATATATAAATTGGGGTTGCTTTAAAGAAATAAAAAATGTAGTTAGCAACATTTTTTTTTCTTGGTATAAATAGTTGTTAAGTGCAAAGCCTTATGTTAACTGCTAGGGAGGATACAGCAATGAGAAAGCCATCCTGCCTTTGAGTTGCTTGTAAATCCTAAAGAAGCCTGAAAATCATAGCACCCTCTTTTGGTACAAGGGCCATGTACTTGAACCCCAAATTCACTCCTTGGCTCACTTGTGCATCTGAGTCAGAGTTTGGGTAGAGTTTAAAATCAGCAGAAGAAGATAGATGAAGATATACTATTGCTTCTTGTACTCCAAAAGGGATGTTTACAAAGAACCCTAGCAACATTACCGCTTCAGTTATTATAGGAAAATTAAGTTATAAATCTGGAATGTACTCAGTTTACATTATCCAAATGTGGAAAGTCAGGATGTAATAAATCAGTGCTTGGAGGCTCTTTTTTGCTGTTCGCATCATACCGACCAGTTTATCCTAACTGATGCAGGTATATTATGTCTTACCATTCCAGATTTCTTTCATATCAGAAATGGAAATTACAGTTAGGCTGTCAGGGAACTCAACAGGATCTGAAAAATTCTTGCTAGTAATAAAAGGAATACAAATTTAGATTCCTGAGCTACATCTGTTAAATAAGCAATTTTTTTTTTTTTTTTTAAGATTTATTTATTTACTTTATCCATTTTAAACGTCCCCTTCCCCATTTGCTGTTTTGTGTCCATTCGCTGGGCAATTCTCTGTATTTGTTAAAAATATGGAACGCTTCACGAATTTGCGTGTCATCCTTGCACAGGGGCCATGCTAATCTTCTCTGTGTCGTTCCAATTTTAGTATATGTGCTGCCAAAGCGAGCACAAGCAATTTTTTTTTAACGCACACATTTCAAGTTGCAGTTAAATTGTTGAACAAAGAATGTACATGGGTATGAACGTTCCAGAAAGGAAAATGGGAATATGTCACAGGATCTATAGATTTTTTTAAAAATTGTAAAATATATATAACATAAAATTTGCCTTTTAAGTATACAATTCAGTGGCATTAATTACATTTACAATGTACCAAAGTTTCTTTTTTTTTAGGTGGTACCGGAGATTGTATCCGGGACCTTGTACATGCAAAGCAGGCACTCAACCAGTAAGCTACACCAGCTCTGCATTTTCTTCATTTAAAAAAAAAAAAAAAACTTTTGACCAAGTAAATCTGAGAAAATAAAGTACCAAAGAAATCCAAAAGATGACACACTACCAGAATTCCATTTAATGGAATATTATGCAGCCATTCAAAAGACAATTAGAAATTTGTCAATTTGGAAACAGACATTAAGATCTATGAAAAAATACTTTACTTTTAGCTTATACACTTTTATATATATATATATATACACACACACACTATTTTTGAATATCAGTGTGGCTATTTCACTTTTCATAAAGGATTGAGAATTAATGTCGTATAAGTTTGTACCATCCATTTAAAAATATGTGAATTAATGAAGTTAAGTTCATGTTAATTATTTTCAGAGATAAAGGTCCCCCCTTCAATCTTAAAAAAATGCTTTATTATAGACTTAACAGAAAGCCAGGAATGAAGCCTTTCTGCTCCATAGCCAAGTGCTGTTGGCATATAAGGGCTTGTTAATGTACTCTTTCCAAGAAGATGTTTAAGCATCTAAAAGCAGGTTTGTTGTGTATAAGTGCCTGGGGTCTAAAATGAACTTATGTTGTTTTTTTTTTCTCAAAGATTTTATTTATTTATTCATTTATCCCCCCCTTGCTGCTTGTGCTTGCTGGGTCAGCTAACCACGCCATGCGGGCGGGCTTGCCTTCACCAGGAGGCCCCGGGAACCGAACCCAGGGCCTCCCATATGGTAAACGGGAGCCCTACTGATTGAGCCACAACCGCTTCCCTGAACTTATGTTTTTTTAACCTTAGTATGCTGAGCTACTATTTAAAACATGAGATTAAGTTTCGGGGTGAATTAAGTTCAGAATTCCTAAATTCTCATCTGTTCTCTCCAACTAAGCATCATTTAGAGAATGACCTTGCTGATATATGGAAACCCCGTTAACAGTGGCATGCTTCATGGTGCCAAGCCTGTTTGTAATTCTAGTATTTTCAACTTCGCTGCCCCCCTCCCCCTACCGCCCCGTGTGCTCTATTCTAAATGCAAAAATTTTTTAGTAGGCTTTACTTAAGGGAATGTATGCAAAATTATTTTCCCAAATATTGAGAGTTGGTCATTTGCTTTTTTAGCCCACTGACAAGGAACTGAGACAGACCGTTGCATTGCTGACAGCTCAGCAGACTGCTCTGGAAATTATTGTCAACATGTGCTGCAGTGAAGGTTAGTTACATGTTTACATTTATTTAGATGTATTTTTACCCCTGGGCTGAAAAGGCAGCTTCTATGGGGATTTTCTTCAATATTAGTTATGTATGGTCTGCACTGTTTCCAGATCCCTCTGATGATGAATGGGAAGAGCTTTCTAGCAGTGATGAAAGTGATGCATTTATGGAGAATTCTTTTAGTGATTGCTGTGGGCAGCTGCTGTCACCTCTGTGCCTCTCCCATGAGGTTCACACTGCTCTCACCAACTACCTCATCCCAAAGAAGGTAATGTCTTTTCATTCTGTGGTCTTTATAGAGCATGGGAAGAGTTAGGAAAGCTACTCATTCTGTATGCAAAAGAAGTAAGCTCATACTTCCAATTTATAATTGGTAAGATCTGTGAAACAAAATAGAATTAGGGGAGTGGATGTGGCTCAAGTGGTTGGGCACCTACTTCCCACATGGGAGGTCCTGGGTTTAGTCCTTGGTGCCTCCTTAAAAAAAAACAAAAATAGAAAACAAGCACACAAATGAAAAAACAACTCGGGAGCTGATGTGGCTCAGTAGTTGAGCATCGGCTTCACATAGAGGTCCTGAGTTCATTCCCCAGTGCTGGTATCTCAGAAATAAAAATGAGTACTGAGAGTCTGCTAAAAGATCACTATACTTTTTTCAAGCCTAGCCATGCCACTTAGAAGTAATATATTAGAAGTTCTATAAAATATCATGTGAAAATAATTGTACTCTTTTAACCTGTTGCTTTACTGCCTTTTTAAAATCTAGATTTTTGAGAAAACTGCCTTTCCAAACAGCACTGCAGTTGACATATGTTCTAGGAATCCCACATGGAAACCTTTGATTAGAAAGTAAGAATTTTTCTATTTTCAAAAACATTTGTCATTAAAACTCCCTGCAATTCCATTCCTGGTTATATGCCCTAAAGAAATGTATGCATGTTTTACCAGGGTACGTGTTTAAGAATGTTCATAACAATGTGGTTCATAATTGCCCCAACCTGGAAACAACCCCAGTATCCATCAGTGGTAAAAGGATTTTGACATAATCATACAATGTTATATCAACTTAACAATACAATAATACAAAAGATTTTTTTTTTTTTTTTTTTTTTTTTTTTTTTTA
>JAKSZT010054260.1:1092976-1160067 GCA_026826555.1 Tolypeutes matacus | reverse complement strand
CCTCCATATGGGAGACGGACGCCCAACCAGTTGAGCCACATCCGACCCCCAATACAAAAGATTTTAACTAAAGCTACTCATAATGTTGAGCCAAAAAAGCAAGATACAAAACAATATATAATTTTTTTTTTTTTTTTTTAATAAATAGTCAAATCATGATTTATTTATTTTATTTTTTTTTACCGGGAGGTCCCGGGGATCGAACCCGGGTCCCTCCATATGGGAGATGGACGCCCAACCAGTTGAGCCACATCCATCCCCAAAACAATATATAAATTGATTCCATTTATATAAGTTCAAAAGAAGGCAAAACTAAATTATTTTGTTCAGGGATGCATAGATAGGTGATAATAAGCCTATGAAGAAAAGCAAGGAAGTGTCTACTATAAAATCCGGATAGGGGCAGGGAGGTGTGGGGTGTGATTGTGAAGGAATAAGTGGGCTATGAAAGTGTTATTAGTGTTTATTTCTTGTGTAAGTGATAATTACAAGGGCATTTGCTTTATTGATTGTTAAACTATGTGGTATACATGTACTTTACTGTTAGCATGTATACCATTTTTCAAAATTAAAAATTTTTGAAAGATTCTGACTTGTATAAAATTTTTTCTAAAGCAGATCCTTTGTGACTCTTGGATAAGTTGCGCTGTCAGGAGTCCTTGAGTGCTCTAGTAGCTTGATTTGGCAGATTAACAGTATATTTTAAGATTATTTGTGGGAGCCGGTATAGCTCAAGTGGTTGCGTACCAGCATACCACATAAGAGGTCCCAGGTTCAATCCCCAGCCCTGGTATCAGAAAAAAAAAAAGAACAAAAAATGATTCTTTGCTAACTGTCATAGATAGATCTTCTATTTAACAAATAGCCACAGTCATTACGTGAAGCTTAGGTTAAAAGTTAATACCGAATTCTTTTGGGTAATGATTAAATTCTTTTGGTTAACAGTCATTACGTGAAGCTTAGGTTAAGAGTTAATACTGAATTCTTTTGGGTAACGATTAAAGAAGCAGACAGCATTGTTTCACTTTCTTTCCAGGATGAACACTATACAATGTAGAGCCCTTGTGTGTCTCCAGAGTCTAGTTTCCCTCCTGGATGTGGACCATCTGGGAGGAGCTCCAGCCCTTCAGACACTTGCACAGCATCTGTCACAACTTCTTTTTTCTCAGCCAGGTAAGTCTTTAGGCCATGTTGTGAAAGACTACTTGGATGGAGCAGAGTTTTGAAGGACCAGGAACTTGGACTTTGTAATTATATACTGTTTGTCATCCAACCTGCAGAAAGCTTTCCCAATCACTAAATAGTCATGTATTTAGAGCTGCCAGTGGTACAGAGTCCAAAGTATGGAAGCAAGCTGATAAGTTATATTTTTCTTTTTTATTAAAATTATTTGCATATAGTTATGCCAGCCCAATTAAGGCTTAATCATAAATAGCATAAATATTAGACCTCATTAAAAATTTGGGTAATACTCTGTTTTTTGTTTTTCTTCTTAAATATAAAACCATTTGATTTATATTTGATTGGGTAGTACAGATATGTAGTGCTGAATTAAAAAATTATTAGAGGACATAAAGTAGAAAGCCTCTCTCTGTCTCAGTTCCTCCTTAGAGTCAGCCACTGACACCAGTTTCTTGTGTATTGTTCCAGAGAGAGTCTGTGGATACAAAAGTGTATGTGTGGATGTGTGAATTGAAGGCAAATGGTGGAGCACTGTGCACACAGTTCTACACCTTGCTTTTTTACCTAACATAACTTTCTTCAAACACTTTTGCATGGTAGGAGATGAATCTCTAAAACTACGAGTCTCTGATGTGGACAGATTTCATTTGTCCACGAAAACCTAGAGAGATACCATATTTAGCTCTACTTTTTATATGACCAACCTGTACATGGATTAATGCATGTTCTCCTAACCGATTTTAATGGTTCATTTTTGTGGAATCTAATTTAACTTGGCCACATTCAGCTATAGGAGTTCAAACCAAACAAAAAAGATAGCAAAAGATAGAGGAGAAATATAATTTTTTCTATGTGAAGGCAGTCCTTTCCATGGCTCTGCCCAGCATGCATACCTGGAGTGGGGGAGGATAGGAGATGTGAATCTGCTGCTCTTGTGGCATCTACTAGTTGTAAAGTATCTAGGGATTTTTGAGGCTAAATTTGGAGATATATAATATTTAACATTTCTTCCTAGGTACATTGAATCCAAGAGTTGAACTCCTAGAAAATGAATATGGTTAATGGAGTAACTTGTAACATTGATTAAAAAAAAAAAAAAAAAAATCAACATTGTTGATTTTGACTAAATACAATTTTATCTATAAATGTTCACTCAGAAGTCGGTCCTAGTTTTTTTTTTTTTTTTTTTTAAGATTTTATTTTTTTTTATCTCCCCCTTCCTGCTTGTACTTGCTGTGTCCATTTGCTGTGCGCTTTTCCGTGTCTACTTGTCTCCCTTTGTTGCGTCGTCATGCTGCGTCAGCTCACCGTGCCACGGGGGCCGGCTTGCCTTCACCAGGAGGCCCTGAACCGAACCCTGGGCCTCCCATATGGTAAACGGAAGCCCCATCGATTGAGCCACTTCCGCTTCCCGGTCCTAGTTTTTTAAACATCTGTTTTGTATTCTGAGAAGTTCATAAGCAGTGCTCTGTATTTAATGGTACATGTTTTACAAATTCTAGGTTAATTTTAAAAAATTAAGCAAATATTTAGAAACCCATAAAGTTACTGATCTATCTCTAAAGACCTTTCAACATTTGTCAGTTAACATGTATAGTCTTCAAGTGGTCTCAGGCTCTTTGTACATTCATTGGCTGGAGTGACGACATAAAAGCCATGCCCAGCCATACCTAAGCATTTTATGTAGATAGCATATGAGCAGTGCTACCTTCATTCCCTTTTCAAGCCAGGAGCAGGCAGGCACTGAAGTTCAGAGATGGCTTGTCAATGTGAGCAGGCCAGATGATGATGATTGTAGCTTTGTGTTTTTCTCTCAGCCTTCTAATAAGCCTGGGTGAGATCTGGGTAGTAAGGGGGACTTTTCCCTGGCTTTTGCTGGCATTCTGACTCCCATCAGCCCAGAACAGTGTTCTGGAGGTGGGGTGGAGGAGGACTGCTATTCATTGTTTATGCCCACTCCCATCCACCCATTACCATGGGCTGAGATGGGCAGGATCCAAAGAGAGAGTCCACAGCCAGGGACCCAGATGTCCAGAACATCAGGACCTACCCAAGACTCCTACTGCTGTCAAGCCCTGTCTACCTTTGAAGTAACCCTGTTCTGCCCTAGTTTTACAAGTTGCAACCTTTTGCCTCTGGGCCATTTCTCGGTAAGGGTCTGATTAAGTTACCACAAGTCCCTTCCCCAACCAGCATGAAAATTTATTTCACTTGAAATAACTGTACATATTCTGTGCCTCTGCTATACAAAAAATACTTAGATATGCTTCTCACAATTCAGCTGGCTATTTGTGGTCATCCAGATTTAGATAAGTGACCAGAAATGTGAATCAAATAAAATCACCCAAATGTTCTCCTTAATTTTGGGAATATAGGAATTACACATAATGCAAAAAAAAAAAAAGTTTAAATTAGGTTACGGTTTTGAATCTAAGATGTAATGATTCTTTTTTTCCTGAGCATGGAGGGCAGAAAAAAATTGATTCTGAGATATATTCTTGTTTTTATTGAGTTGCTTCTTCATAACATAGGTTGTTTTATTTGCAATTTATGAATTTACAGCAAAGTTTGATACTAACAACTTCGTACCAATTTTTGAATGCCCCTTACATATTGGTTTTATGAATTAGGCATTATTACCCCCTCTTCTGTGAGAGAAAGCGGAGATTTAGAGGGATTAAGGAACTTCTCCAAGGTCATCTGTTAATTTAGCACATATATATTGAATACTTTATGTAATGCACTGTCTTGGGTCATAGGGATATATCTGTGAACAAGATGGAAAGGTCCCTGTGCTCATGGAGCTTTACATTCTAGTAAATAAATGTTAAATGCAATTTTGTCTATGAAGAAAAAAATGTAGGGTGCCACATTAGATGGTTTAGTATGGAAAGAAAGAGTAAACATTTGAGCAGAGACCAAAAGGAGAACACCAAAAAATATTATAAGCCTTAATTATAATTTGTGCAGAAGCTTTCTCATTGTGACCCAGGCAACCTGAAAAAAGGGGGGAGTGGTCAGAACCTTTTTAAGGTCTCGGGTACCACAGGGCAGGAAGCTGAGGTATTGCTACATAGCACATTACCCCAAAACTTTATGTGTCTTAAAACAACAACTATTATCTATTACTTCTAGTAGTTTTTTTTTTTTTTTTTTTTAAAGATTTTTATTTATTTATTCATTTATCCTCCCCTTGCTGCTTGTGCTCGCTGGGTCAGCCAACCACGCCATGCGGGCGGGCTTGCCTTCACCAGGAGGCCCTGGGAACCGAACCCGGGGCCTCCCATATGGTAAACGGGAGCCCTACTGATTGAGCCACAGCCGCTTCCCTCTAGTAGTTTTTATATGTCAGGAATTTAGACAGGGCAGAGTGAAGATGGTTTACCTCTCCTTCACAATGTCTAAGGCAGTGGTTCTCAACTAGGACAGAGTTTTCCCCCCAGGGGATATTTGGCAAAGTCTGGGAACATTTATGGTTGTCATTACTGGGGGTTGCTTCTGGTATCTAGAGGGTAGAGGCCAGGCATGCTGCTAAACATCCTGCAGTATACAGGACAGACCCTCACAGCAAATGGTTATTTAGTGGTTAAGAAACCATGTCTAAGGCTTCTGTTGGAGGACTCAGACCTGGAGACCAGAGTCATCTGAAGTCTTGTTCACTTGTCCAGTAATTGATGCTGGGGCAGTCAGCTAGAACACCCACATGTCGCCTCTCCAAGTGACCTAGACTTCCTCATAACATGTTGACTGGCTTCCGAGGGCAAGAGTTGAGAGAGAGAAGAGAGCGCGTGTGCCTGCCCATCAGATGGAAGTCAAGCTGTCTTTTATTTATTTTTTTTTTGATTTTTTTTTTTTAATTTATTTATTCATTTATCCCCCCCTTGCTGCTTGCGCTCGCCGGGCCAGCCAACCACGCCGTGCGGGCGGGCCTGCCCCCACCAGGAGGCCCCGGGAACTGAACCCGGGGCCTCCCATATGGTAAACGGGAGCCCTACTGACCGAGCCACAGCCGCTTCCCATCAAGCTGTCTTTTATGACTTAGTCTGGTCACTTCCATGGTTTTCTCTTGGTTGAAGAAGTCACAAAGTCCCACCCAGATTCAAGGAGATGGGACTTGTACAATCAGTAGTATTAGATATAATCACATAGATGTGCATTTATCACTTCAAAAGTGTTTTTATTATAGCATATGATTAACATTTGTCTGCTTTGTTTTTTGTTTTGTTTTTTTTTTACCGGGAGGTCCCGGGGATCAAACCCGGGTCCCTCCATATGGGAGACGGATGCCCAACCAGTTGAGCTACATCCGACCCCTGTCTGCTTTGTTTTTTTTTTTGTCTGCTTTGTTTTGATTCTGTTTCTTTTTCTTACAAAATAACTGGTCCCGGTACCTCAAAAAAAAAATAATAATAACTTTGAGAAAGACAAATCTTATATATCTTTTTTGTGTTTTGTGGTAACTTTTAGATTTTGCTAAACATGCTGACTTTCTAGAAGCCATAAGTGGTGCCTTGAGAGCTCTTTTGCAAACAATGGCCTCCAAGAACATTTCTCAGGTAAGATTTTTTTAAATTTTATGCAAAACTTGGAAACTTTCTGTACTATGGAGGCAAAATTTATTACTTAGCTGTTTTAAAAAAAAAAATACTGCAAGAGTACTGCATGATCTTTGTAAAAAGAATTTCACAGCTCAAAAACAAAAGTGCATAAAGTAAAAATAAAAATCTCCTTTCCCCCACCACCAATACGTACACATGTGATTTTATTGATTGTAGGATCTCTTTCTATATAACCTTTTTTTAAAAGATAATTTTATTGACATATAGTTCACAAACCTTATAATTCACACATTTTTAAGAGTACAGTTCAGTGTTTTTTTTTTAGTATTTTTTGCTCATTGTCTGCTCGTTGTTTTTGCTGGTTGTCTGTTTTTCTTTAGGAGGTACTGGGAACCCAATCCGCGACTTCACATGTGGGAGGTGGGTGCATGCTCAACTGCTTGAGCCACATCTGCTCCTTCTATATAAGCTTTTTTTAAAAAATGATTTATTTTATTTATTTATTCCCCCCCCCCCCGGCCAATTGTTTGCAGTTGCTGCCTGCTGTCAGTGTCCATTTGCTATGTGCTTTCTGTGTATGCTCCTCTTTTCTTTAGGAGGCCCTGGGAACCGAACTCAGGACTCCCGTGTGGAAGAGAGGCACTCAATCACCTGAGCCATCTCAGCTCCCTGGTTTGTTGTGTCTCTCATTGTCTTTCCTCTTTGTGTCTCCTTGTGTCATCTTGTTGTGTCAGCTCATTGCACCTGCCCACCATGCCAGCTTGCCTTCTCCAGGAGGTACCGGGAACCAAATCTGGGACCTCCCATGTGGTAGGCAGAAGCCCAATTGCTTGAGCCACATCCACTTCCCTATATAACCTTTTAATTACTACTATATATGTTGTAAATGTTTTCTCTGATTGTCATTTGTCTTTTTTTAAAACATTTTATTACAGAAGTTTTCAAGCATGACCCTCTGACCCTCCATAGCTCTCAACTCCTCCTCTAATAGGCGCTTCACCACTTTTTTTTTTTTTTTTAAGATTTATTTTATTTTTATTTCTCTCCTCCTTGCTGCTTGTGCTTGTGTGTCCATTTGTGTACGTTTTTCTGTGTCTGCTTGTCTCCCTTTGTTGTGTCATTTTGCTGTGCCAGCTCACCGCACTGCGGGCCGGGCCAGCTTGTCTTTACCAGGAGGCCTTGGGAATTGAACCCAGGGCCTCCCGTATGGTAAACAGGAGCCCAACCATTTGAGCCACATCCACTTCCCAACCACTTTTTTTTTTTTTTTTTACCGGGAGGTCCTGGGGTTTGAACCCAGGTCCCTCCATATGGGAGACGGACACCCAACCATTTAAGCCACATCTGCCCCCCCCTTTTCCCCCAACCACTTAAAAAAAATTTTTTTTATTAAAGACATTTTCAAATATTCCTAAAAGCAGAGATGATAGCATAATGAACCCACTTTGCACCCATCACCAAGCTTCAATACTTAACAACATCTGGATGTTCTCTTTTTCATTTACTTCTCCTACTTATTTTTCCCTGTAGTATTTTAAAGCAAGTCCCAAAATTCCCTGATTGCCTTCATTTTAAATGTCTTTTTACAATTAGTTTGTTCAAATCAGGTCTCCACGTTGTTTTGGAGGATATTTTGTTCTCTTAAATTGTCTAATCTACATAGCTCCTAATTACTCCCTTTTCCTCATACCATTTATTTGTTGAAGAAACTGTCATATATCCTGTAGAATTTTCTACTTTCTTGGATTTGGCTGATTTATCATGACTGTGTTGTTTAACTTATTTCTCCTTTTCTCATATTTCCTGTAATTTGGAAGCTAGTCTAGAGGCTTAATTTTTTTTTTTTTTTTTTTTTTAAGATTTTATTTATTTATTCATTTATTCCCCCCCTTGCTGCTTGTGCTCGCTGTGTCAGCTAACCGCGCCTTGCGGGCGGGCTTGCCTTCACCAGGAGGCCCCGGGAACCGAACCCGGGGCCTCCCATAATGGTAAACGGGAGCCCCACTGATTGAGCCACAGCCGCTTCCCATAGAGGCTTAATTAGATTCAGGTTCTTTTTTTTTCTTTTTGGCAAAAATCATTCATAGGTGATGCTGTATATATTTCCTTTTTTAATATCACAAATCATCTGTAATGTCCTTAAAATAGTGATATTAAGATTAATCAGTGAGTTCACTTAATGGTTTTAGCAACCAGTGATTATGGTTGCCTACATCCATTATTTCATTAGGGGTTGCAAAATAGAGATATTCTAATTTTGTGATTCTTTTATTAGCTGTGATTCTTTTATAAACAAGTACTTTTTTCTTTCATCAATTATTTGGTAACTTTAAAATACAATTTGTTCAAAAAAACGGTAGGATAAGTACAATTCTTTCCTTCTCCCTTTATGCCTTCCCCCCTGCCCCCGAATAATGAGTTGATGCCCTAGCAGCCTCTAAACATAACCAGTGAAGTTTTTGTTTTTAATGTCATTATAAAATCACGGTTTTTCATATATTTGTATTTGTTCTATTAAAGACATTCTTCTCTTTATTTTTTTTTAAGGAGGTGCCAGGGATTGAACCCTGGATCTCATACATGGGAAACAGGTGCTCAACCACTGAGCTGCACCCAGTCCCCTAAAGTCATTTTTCTTGACATAAAAATTGTCCCATCTTTAGGAGGATCCCTTCAAATTGGCATCTTTGAGTTTTGACTAATAGTTTAAGCACAAGGTAGCTTAGACTCATCTTGTACTTTTCCTGCTTATTAATACCTATAATCAGTTATTTCTTCAAGCTCTCCCTGCCTTTTAGAGGGAAACTGAATTTTAGACTGCTTATTGCTACCATCTTATTGTTTCTAGGCCTTTTGTGGACAGAGCTGAGAAATAAAGTTTTTTGTTGTTGTTGTTGTTTTTATTTATTTTATTTTATTTTATTTTATTTTTAAGATTTTATTTATTTATTCATTTATCCCCCCCTTGCTGCTTGTGCTCACCGGGTCAGCTAACCACGCCGTGCGGGCGGGCTTGCCTTCACCAGGAGGCCCCGGGAACCGAACCCGGGGCCTCCCATATGGTAAACGGGAGCCCTACTGATTGAGCCACAGCCGCTTCCCTTGTTTTTTTTTAAGAAAGAAAAATAAATCATAAGTTCATACTGATATTTTCAAATTTAAATTAAAAAACTAGTGTTTTTACTTTGTACTTCTTTTGTGCTAAATATATCCTACAGAATAATAGTTTAAAAATAACAATACTGTTACAACTAACAATAACATTACAAAATGCAGTTAAAGATTTTTTTGTGTGTGTGATTCTTTTTGAAGTCATTTGAAAAAATTCTTTATGGCTTGCTATAAAGTTAACATCATTTGTTTCAGCTACTTTTTAAAAGGGTTGCTTTTATTTTTACTTTTTAATTATATAAAATATTTATACTGTTTCAGAGTTAAAACTGTGAAACAGCAAGATATATTTAGAGAAGTTTTCTGTCCTCTTGCTCTGTCCTATTCTTTCCTTTCCACAATTGATAATTGTCCTTTATTTTTTTTTAATTCCTTTTTCTTTAGAACAGTTGTGGGTTTTCAGAAATGTAATGCAGAAAGTACAGAGTTCCCCTATACCACCCTCTCACACCATTATCCCTATTAACATTTTGCATTAGTGTTATACCTTTGTTACAATTAATGAAACAATATTGATTGTATAACTTCTTTGGAAAATGTTTCCTTAAGTCTTTTTCTCATTTTTTAATTGGGTTGTTTTTGTTGCTGAGTTGTAGAATTTCTTTATTTGTTCTCGATATTAAACTCGTATCGGATCTATGGTTTCCAAATATTTTCTCCCATTCTTTAGGATGTCTTTATTTTATCCCTTTTCTAAAAGTAGTACTGCTGTGCCTTGCTTTTCTTTTCTCACTTAGTGATCACGTCATCACATATAGAGATCTTTCTCTCTGTTTTTACAGCTTCGTAATACTCTGTTGTGTAGATACTCCATACTTTTGTTCAACCTGTGTGCTGTTGATGGATATTTGGTTCATTTCCAGTCTTTTACTATTAAAAATTGAACTGTGATGAATAGCCTTTTTCCACATATTTGCATTTTTGTCATTGTATCTTTGGGATAGATTCTTAGAAGTGGAATTTACTGGGTCAAAGGATAGATGCATTTGCAATTTTGCTAGGATTGCTCTTTTCCTCCCCTTGGGTTTGAACCATTTTGCTTCCCCATCAGCATTGCATGAGAGGGCCTGTTTTACCAGAGCCTCACCAGCAAAATATATTGTCAAACTGTTGGTTTCTTTCAGTTTGATAAGTAAGATATGATATATCTCAATTTTAATTTGCTTTTCCTTTATTATGAGGAGGTTGAACATCTTTTCATATGTATTAAGGGCCTTTGCATTTCTTTTTTCTGTGATGGTTCCTGTCTTTTGCCCATTTTTCTATTGGGTTTGTGGTCTTTTTCTTCTTTGTCTCTAAGGACAAATTGTTGGGCCTTATCCCAAACCTATTGAAACAGGAACTTTGGAGAGGGACCAAGCAATATGGTTTAACAAGTTCTCCAGGTGATTTCTGATGCTCATTAACATTTGAGAACCTCTGTTCTAAACCATTCTCTTTCCTTCTATTCTCAAATCCCACAGGTTTGATTAACATGTCATTGAACCATACCACCCATTCTTTTTTTTTTTTTTAAAGATTTATTTATTTATTTTTTAATCCATTTTAACCCCCCTTCCACCCCTGTTTTTGCTGTTTTGTGTCCATTCGTTGAGCAGTTCTCTGTGTCTGTTTCCTTCCCTCTCTTCTCATCTTTTTCCTGTCTTCACTGGGATTCAAGCCTGAGAACCTCCGATGTGGGAGAGAGGCGTCCTGTCGCCTGCGCCACCTTAGTTCCTGGTTTTTTGGCGCATCTCATCTTGGCTTTCCCTTGTCACTCTCTGTCACATCATCATCTTGCTGCATGGCTCCGTGGGGCCTGGCACGCCCATGCACGGGGCCTGACGGCGCACCTGCTCACAGGGCCTGGCAACCCGCGTGCCTTCTATATTTTTCTTTATTTTACCAGGAAGTCCCGAGGATCGAACCCAGTTCCCTCCATATGGGAGATGGACGCCCAACCATTTGAGCCACATCTGACCCCCATACCACCCATTCTTGCTCCTGGTTATATGGTTATGTTGTCTGCCCCCCGCTCTGTGCACTTGTCTTTCCTTTTCATAATTCAAAGTGACTTCAGTGACCACATAGATGATCCTTCCAGGAACATGACTTGGCTGTTCTTGGACCTCCTCTTCGCCACTGCTCTTTCCTTCCTTCCTGCCTTAGCCACTTCCACCCTTGCTACCTCTAGAGCAATGCATCTCCTACTTTATCTTGTTCCAGAGTTTAATGGGAACTGATATATAATGTATGCTGTTAGCTTCTAATATTCTTTATTTTTAAAAAATGTTTCTTCCTATATTTGACAGCTTTTTCAAGAACATAACTTTTGATCTTTAGTTTCTATGAAATGGAACCATAATAATACCTGCCCTTGCTATATGGCTATTGGGAGCATCAGAAAACCCAATACTGTAGGATCTGTAGCAGGGGTTATTAACAAGGGGTCTGTGAGCTTGAATTAAAATGGAGAAAAACATTTTTCTTGTGGGGATGTGTTGGTGTGGGTGTGATATATTTATTAAATAATACACAATATAATATGGACTTAGTAAGGGTCTCTGGTTTTCACCTGATATGGCAAAGGGGTCCGTGTAACAAAAAAGGTTAGAACCCCTGGCCTATAGGAATATAAGGTATTTTTATTAATTTCCAGGGGGTAAAGTACTTACTGTGTCAATCTGATGATTAAAGACAATAGCTCAAAGTTAATGCTCAGATAATGGTAAATCGTATATGTTACGAGAACAATTCCTCAGGGTGGCTATGTATTGGATATGAGCGTAGGACTTAAGAGGTAGAAGGACTCCTTTACAAGGAAAGGACTCTAAGGGCTGGATGTGTGAGTGGCGTGTTTAAAGTCTTGTTGATTTATTAGCTGGTTAATTAATTTGGTGCCAGGACTGGAATATGACTGTCCTTCTTATTTAGTTCTTTACTTATATTTGTGACGTATATTGGTGACAATGCAGCATGCCTTTATTGTTCACAACAGCCTGGTCCTACCTATAAGAAATAACAGTTTGTAGAATTTTTGTCATTAGGGTATTTCCTAAGAAACCTGGTTCATTAACTGTTTTTTTGTTGTTTTAAAGATTTATTTTTATTTATTCTGCCCCCCTCCTTCATTGTTTGCACTTGCTGTCTGCTCTCTGTGTCTGTTCGTTGTGTGCTTGTCTTCTTTTTTTAGGAGGTGCTGGGAACCGAACTCGGGACCTCCCATGTGAGAGGGAGGCACCTAATCTCTTGAGCCACCTCTGCTCCCTGCTTGTTGTGTCTCTCATTGAGTTTCCTTGTTGTGTTTCTTTGTTGTATCATCTTCTTGCGTCAGCTCGCTGCACCAGCCCGTCACGTCAGCTCGCTGTCTTGCTCATTGTCTTTAGGGGAGGCATCAGGAACTGAACCCGGGACCTCCCATGTGGTCGGCAGGCCCCCAATTGCTTGAACCACATCTACTTCCTGGCTCATTAACTGTTACCTCTAAATGTGGCAGAACAAGGAAAATTATATTTAGAAATGAGTGTGATGGTTTAGAATTGTACAGTATCCTTAAAAATAACAACTAACATTTAGTGAGTGCTTTATATGCATTATCTTATTTAATCTTCATAGTAACATTGTGATAATTACTTTTATAAGTTTTTTTTTTTTTTTTTAAGATTTTATTTATTCATTTATCCCCCCCTTGCTGCCTGCGCTCGCCGGGCCAGCCAACCACGCCGTGCGGGCGGGCCTGCCCCCACCAGGAGGCCCCGGGAACCGAACCCGGGGCCTCCCATATGGTAAACGGGAGCCCTTACTGATTGAGCCACAGCCACTTCCCTGATAATTACTTTTATTATGCCCATTAACTGATGGTGAAATGGACAATTTAGGGGGGTTAAATAACTTGTGCCGTATTGCCCACTAGTAAGTAGTGGAGCTAGAATTTGAACCCAGGCTGTGTGACTCCAAATCCCCAGCCCTTAATCACCACACTGTGCTGCCTCTTAGAGGAGTTAGACTGGTGATGTGACACCCGCACCCCCCCTCTCCTTGGTAACTGCTTCCAAGTGTGTGTTCAAATTAGCTGAAAGTGGAAATTATCACTACATGGTGGAAGCACAATGTAATTTAATGGGTTTCACATGATAATACATATGTCCCATAATTTACAGTAACATGTGTCTGTCCTGTAGAGATTCAGCCAATTTTTATTTTTAGGAGGTACTGGGCATTGAACCCAGGACCTTGTACATGGGAAGCAGGCACTCAGCCACTGAGCTACACCTACTCCCCTAGATTCAGACAATTTTGAATAGAGCTACATGATTCTATTTAATTCTCAAAACCTTTTTTTATGATCAGTGTTAAAAAGAAATTGGAGGGAAACGGATGTGGCTCAAGAGGTTCGGCGTCCGTCTACCATATGGAGAGACCGGGGTTCGATCCCCGGTACCTCCCGGTAAAAAAAAAAAAAAAAAGAAATTGGAGTTTCTAGAATCTGGAACGAAAGGAAGTTTTCAGATAAAACTGCTAGGAACTGAAGTCCCTGTGTAGACTTGGAGCGATGATACAATGGATAATGGCAGTGACATGAGTAGGCCTCAACTTGTTTGAAAAATATAGCTAGAACTCTATTTGCCAGTGATTAGAATATGTAACATCTTCTCTGCTAAGACTTGTCTCTTATAGAATTATGCAGCCTACTGAAGAGATTTTTGTCAATCCTGTTTTCACATGCCTTTAGAATTGGTTGAATTTAAAACAGTAAGTATGTTCTTCTCTTTCAACAGTGCATGACACCTGATCAGCTGATGACATTTTGCAAAGCAGGCGCTTATAGTAGTAACATCGGAGTTAGAGTAAATGTCGTTAGTATTTTAGGAATCACTGGCAGTGTCCTAGCCAAAGAAGATGGCACTCTTGAAATCCTTAAGGTAAAACAATTTGCTTCTTTTTTTTTTTTTTTTTTTTTAAAGATTTTATTTATTTATTCATTTATCCCCCCCTTGCTGATTGTGCTCGCTGGGTCAGCTAACCACGCCATGCGGGCGGGCTTGCCTTCACCAGGAGGCCCCGGGAACCGAATCCAGGGCCTCCCATATGGTAAACGGGAGCCCCACCGATTGAGCCACAGCCGCTTCCCAACAATTTGCTTCTAACCATAAAATTTTATTTAAATAGAAATGGGGAAAAAGTAATTTTGGTGTAGGATTTTTTTAGCATCACTAGTAACTAAAAGAGCGATAATAAAATTACCCTTCATAGTACTAATGATATTGCTGAAGTATTGATTTCTGATGAATGGGTAATAAATTGAATAAATTTCTTAACTACCATATATGCTTCGCATAGTTTCTTTGCTGGGTATGTTAAAGGAAATTGAGAACATCATGATATTTTGCCCTTGTTGGTTCAGTATGCATCTCTAAAAAATTAAGAACAGTTTCTTACCTAAGAATCATTATCACACCATATACAATTAGGGTATATTAACTTCTTAATATGTCTTAATACCTGGTCCATATATAAATTTTCCAATTGTCCCCAAACTATCTATTTACAGATAGTTTTTTTAAACTAGGATCTGTGCAAGATGCATATGTTATGTTTGGTTTTGATTGGGTTTCTAAGTCTCTTAATCTAGAACAGTTTTCCCTCTAGCACTACTCACCTCCATTTTTTTCCCCCTCATCATTTGGGTGGTTTTGTCACATCAATGTCCAACCTTCTAGATTTTCTCTATGCTTCCTTGTGTTAACTTGGTTCCTTTATCCTCTGCATTTTCTGAAAACTGGAAGTTAGATCTCAATGTTATTAGATTCAGATTAATCTTTTTATATATACAATTATATGTTTTTCATATTACTTATAGGATATTAGATATCAGTAGTGCACATCACAGAGAATTGTCTTAAAACATAAAGGATGAAACAGAACAGCCAAACAAAAATAAGTTTACTCTTGGACAATTCTTTGCAGATTGAGAATGGTCTGTTCATCAGCTAGTTAATTGTGAACAGATGGATGGATATTAAAATTCAACCTAAGTGAAGCAAAATGAGATTGTGTTGTGTTCTTTTTATATATATATATCATTTTAGAGAGTGTTTCATATAATTTAAAAAGCACATGTGTTTTTGTTTTTTTGTTTTTGGTGTTACTGGTAAGGTTTCTGTACATTTTGACACAATGGCAAAAGCCTTTCTGAGGGAAATAGAAGGGAGAATTTAAATTAATCTTTCATACATCATTTATGGACCTTAATTCATTTTAAGAATATAAATTCAATATGCTTAATTTATCTTAAATATGTTTTGAGTCTATGTTAGTCTTTTAAAAGTTCCATTTTTCCTTGGCATTTTTTTCCCCACGAACTACTATGCCTGAATTACTGTCACACTTAAGGTTTCAGGGTCCTTATTTTGGAGACTAACGTTTAAATATTGAATGGTAATGTATTTTTTTGTCTCTAGACCATTGGGTGCTTTCTGATTGAGATTGCTACCAAGGATACTTCCCTTGTAGTAGCAGGAGAAGCTCTGGATGCCCTCTTTGATGTTTTTGCAGATGGTAAAGAAGCTGAGAGAGCTTCAGTTCAAATTAAATTGTTATCTGCTCTGAAAGAATTCCAGCCTGTCTTCAAAATGAAGGTGTGTAGCCATTTTATTTAGAAATGTGTTAGTCTCAACATTCTGTGGGGATGAGGGTGGATCTAGTTACAGTCACGCCGTTTAGTGGCAGGCGCATGACGAATTCCTGTAAATCTCAGTGATTAATACGGCACTTCGTCCCAGTACTTTGTAAAATGCTTGTTGACTGAGTCATACTCAGTCAGTGTTACTGTTGAATCACTTTAACTTGAGGCCAAAATGGTGTCTAACAAGTTCCTCTTTCCTTTAACATTTTAGTAATGTTAACAGTTCTTCATATATATAAATATTATAGTCTCTAGTTTACCAAGCACTTTCATATACATTTTAAATGCATTATATATCGTATAATACGTTATAGACCAATTTCCTTGTTATGAATCATTCTCTTTGGTACTCTGAAATACAGACTGACTCCAGGCAGTTCTGTTTGGGAGAATATGGCCTCCTTCATTAGCCATTTTATTTATTTGTTTCATCAGAAGCATCAAAACTAACAGGTAAATAAATGTGGCTCCAGCGACTGGGCTTCCATCTACCATATAGGAGGTCCAGGGTTTGATTTCTGGGTCCTCCTGGTGAAAGGCAAGCTGGCCCATGTGGAGTGCTGGTCTGCTCAGGAGAGCTGGCCCACGCAGAGAGCTGGCGCAGCAAAAAAGAGACCCAGAGGAGAGACAATAAGAGACACAGCAGACCAGGGAGCTGAGGTGGCGCAAGAGATTGAGCACCTCTCTCCCACTCTGGAAGGTTCCAGGATCAGTTCCCAGTGCTGCCTAAAGGGAAGACAAGCAGCCACAGAAGAACACACAGAGCAGACAGCAAGTGCAGAAACAATGGCGGGGGAGGGAAGAAATAAATAAATCTTAAAAAAAATAAACCAAAAAAAAACTAACTTTGAAGCAAAAAATAAATCCTTTTTTTTTTTTTTTTTTTTTAAGGGCACCAGAGGTTGAACTTGGGACCTAGTATTGGGAAGCCGGTGCTCAAACACTGAGCCATATTGGCTTCCCTAAGTTAGTTTTTTCATTTGTTTTGCTTGTTGTTTGGTTTTTGGTTTTTTTTTTTTTCAGGAGACACCGGGAACCAAACCCAGGATCTCCCATGTGGGAGGTAGGAGCTCAACCGCTTGAGCCGCATCCGCTCCCCCATTTGCTTTTAAATCTTTATCAAAAGAATAAAGGTTTTGATAAGAAATTAGCTTACTTTGATTGTTTTCCAATGTTTTTCTTCTATCTAACAAGCTCCTAGTGTAGAATTCAGTTCTCATACAGAGAACCCTATAAGTTTTTTAACAAGCCTTCCAGATGGTACTGTTGCAGGCTAATGCTTAAGAACCCCTGCTCTAGATAGGAGGCTTATATATTCTGAAACTGAATACCATGACCTGTATTGGCTAGATATTCACTCTTCTGTTTTTATGATGAGACTGAATTCAAGCTGTGTTACAGTCTATTTACTGGTAACTGTTCAGTTTGAAGTTTTTTTTTTTTTTTTAATTCAGCTTTAAGTCACATACCATAAAATTCTCTCAATTGAGCTGTTTCGTAGGTATCTTTTTTTTTTTTTTTTTTTTTTAAATGGTACTGGGGTTAGGGAATGAGCCCCGGACATTGTATGTGGGAAGCTGGCGCTCAACCACGGAGCCCCATCAGCTTCCCTGAGTTGCTTTTTCCATTTTTGTTTTTTTTTGTTTTTAGTAGGCACTGGGAACCAAACCCAGTACCTCCTATGTGGGAAACAGGCACTCAAGCCACATCCGCTCCCTGTAGATATCATTTTAAAAGTGCACCTTCTTAATTTACCTTTATGGCTCTTGTACGTTCCATTTTCCTTGGAAGTGAAAATATTTTACCAAATTCAGGCAGCTGTCTTGCTCAGAAGATGGTTAAATATACCCTAAATTAAATGCTTTATTTATTTAAACGAATTAATAATATATACCAAAAAGCATATGCTTTTTTGTTGTTGTTTTTTGGCAGATACGTAAAGAAGGGAGAGGTAAATACAGTCCAGATCAGTTGTGTGTTCTTGACAATGTGAAGATGAATTTGAGAAGGTTTATTGCTTATCAAGAAACCGTTGAGAAAAGACTGACTTCTTAAACCATCAAAGGAGAGATCACTTCTGGCTCCAGACTTTTTAATGCTAAGACTCTTAAAGGGTTTCCATTGACCATATACGTCTCTGAAAGTCCATTTTAAATACCAGTAGGGTTCTGTACATTAATTTGAAATGCATGAAAACTTCAAAACCTGTCAGAAACGTTTTTAAACCCTGATATCTGTGTGGCATTTCTAGTACTGTGATAAATTATATTTCTAGCATATTTTCATTGCTGGAAACAAAAAGTGGAAACACAAAGATATATCAGGTGGTTGTTAACTAATTCATGAACAGTGATGAATCTTCCAACAATCATGTTTTCGTTGAATTTTACAAAGAAAGAAAATCTAAAGCATTGCTTAGATGTTCTTTTAAGTAAGTGTCATTATGTTTACCTTTTGTGAATGAGTTAAATTTGTATTTCACTATTTAGTAAATTAAACTAATGAGCTAATGAAGTGGTTGTCATCCTCTATACAGGAGGAACTGATCAGTTATTGCTTTGTAACCTGGCTCCTTGATTTGATTTGAAAATAGAATTGGGAGAAAGTATTTTTGAATAAATAACTTTTTAATTGAAGCTTTGTGTCTTACAAAATATTCTTTAAAATCCTAAATCATTCCCATTCTTGGGTACTTGCTTGCTAATGGATATTGCATTGAATATACTTGAGATATAATAAGAAAGCTCATAGCAGGAATCTCCAGCATTACCTCTCAATGTCCCTTATAGTAACAGGGTGACAGCTGGAGCAAGAGGAGGGAGTTTCAGTGCAAATCATTGCCTGAGGGGCCCCTTGACCAGCACCATTGTCCATCCATTTGCCTCAACAGGAGAGTAGTCCAAGGAGATTTGAAAATTTCCCCACAGTTGATCTCAGTCGCCCTATTAAAAGGCCCAGTACCAAATATAGGACTTAACTTTCATTCACTACTTTCATACCTGCATGAAATGAGCTGGTAGTGGGACTACATTTTATCTGCACTGTAGCATATTTTACTTTTTATCTGTATGATATAGGTTGTTGGAAAACCAAGATTGCTTCCCGATTCTGATAGTCATTGAGCCCTTGAGGCCAGGTAAAATGACCAGAATGTATATATGGTGGGAAAATGGAAGATTTTCAATAAAGTGATATACTAAATATAAAGATTCCTTTTGCCTTATTATGCCCTTTGATCATAAGGTTTATAGTTTGTATTTAATGATTATCTTAGCTAAATAATCATTTATAAGGATATGATTTCCAACTGTCATCTTTCCTATACTTACCAACCTGTAAACATGCAGATTAGCATAGGGCCTAATACATAGTAGGCTTTCAATAAATATTTGTTGAAGGAATAAATGTCAGTGATTTCTGTTTTATTAAGCAAGTTCTAAGGTAGTTATTGGATGCAGAACCATCCTACGGAGCAGTAGAGGCTATGTTATTCCACTGAGAATGTGCCATCTTAATAAAATTTTAGACTCTAAGGCATTGGTAGTCTTATTAGCCAAAGGGGTGCTGATGCAGAGTACCAGAAATCTGTTGGGTTTTATAAAGGGTATTTATTTGGGGTAGAAGCTTATAGTTACAAGGCCCTGAAGAGTCTAACTCAAGGCACCATAAAAGATACTTTCTCACCAAAGATGGTTGCCTGTTTCTGTGAGGGTTCAGTCTTCCTTCTTCCTCTTAAGGCTCTGTGGTTCCGGCTTCTTCAGATCTCATCTGTAGGCTAGAGAGCTCATTTCTTTCCAGACTTCCTCAGCTCAGCTGCTCAGGGTATCTTCAGCTGCCAACTATCAGGCGAATGGCTCCTTTCTCCCTGGAGCCGCAGGATCAAAGTCCTCTTTCGGTTTATGGAGCGCTCTCTTTTCTCCTGTACCTGCTCCTGTGTGAGTGTCTGTTTACATAGCCCACTAAGGGGGCAGGAATTCAGTCCTGAGTTGCCCTAATGACATGGTCGAATCAAAGTCCTAGTCTTGATTTAATCAAGTAAACATGAAACCTTTGAATTTAATACAATCAAAGGGTATCACGCCCAGAGGAACAGACCAGTTTACAAACAATCTATTATCTCTTTTTGGAATTCATAAATAATATCAGCCACAGGTAGTCTGGCCTGTCTTGCTACCATTTAATTTTGCTTTGCAAAAGGGAAAATAGAAAATATATTTCACAATTGTGACTATTTATATAATAGATAAGAATGGGAGTAGTATTTCATGAGTGCATATTCATGATAGAGAAAACAGTCTAGGAAAAAATAGTCTGCTTTAAATACATATATTTGTAAATCATCCAAAACAGTCCACTAGATAAACAGACTTTTCAAGTGTTGAAATATGAACTGTGAAATCTTTTGTTTTAGAAGATGTTTTTAAGACTGTTCAACTTGTCATGGCATATTTGTCCAAGGAAATAAAAATCACTTCTCATCCTTTTTTTTCCCTTTAAAATGAAAACTCATTTAAAAATAGAATTTAATTGTAAATATCAGTCATTTGATTATATTTCCATATTTGCAGTTTTATCTTCTGCCTTTAGTCTTTCAAAGAAATACCTTTGAGTTGTCAAGATAGGGAAAGGTCCTTATCTCTTCAGTGTAGCCATTCATCCAGGTCTCTTAAAGGCTTGCTTCCTGCCTTTTTGCAATTGCCATGAACCAATTCTTGGTTATATTTAACCCATATATAGGGCATGAGCAATTTTAAAACTCACTGTCTCCAGAAATTTGTTTTCAGCAACAATAGTAAAGTACTGTAGTATTTTATTTATTATTATTACTATTTTTTAATTTCTCCCCTCCGCCACCGTTGTTTTTGTGCTCGCTGTCTGCTCTCTCTATGTTCTTCTGTGTCTGCTTGTCTTCTCATTAGGCAGCACTGGGAACCGATCCTAGGACCTTCTGGAATGGAGAGAGGTGCTTAATCTCTTGCACCACCTCAGCTCCCTGGTCTGCTGCATCTCTTATTGTCTCTCCTCTGTATCTCTTTTTGTTGCGTCATCTTGCTGCACCAGCTGTCCATGCAGGCCAGCATTCCTGCACGGGCCAGCACTCCACATGGGCCAGCTCTCTGCTTAGGCCAGCTCACCGCATGGGTCAGCTTGCCTTTCACCAGGAGGCTCCAGGAATCGAACCCTGGACATCCTATATGGTAGATGGGAGCCCAATCACTTGAGCCACATCCGTTTCCTGTACTGTAGTATTTTATTTTATTTTATTTATCTATTTTTTTACCGGGAGGTCCCGGGGATCAAACCCGGGTCCCTCCATATGGGAGACGGACGCCCAACCAGTTGAGCCACATCCGACCCCGTGTAGTATTTTAATACATTCATATTTGGAAGCAAAGACTTTCTTTCCTTGCCATTTCATTTTTTTTTTTTTTTTTTTTTTTTTAAGATTTTATTTATTCATTCATTTATCCCCCCCTTGCTGCTTGTGCTCGCTGGGTCAGCTAACCACGCCGTGCGGGCGGGCTTGCCTTCACCAGGAGGCCCCCGAGGGAACCGAACCCGGGGCCTCCCACATGGTAAACGGGAGCCCCACTGATTGAGCCACAGCCGCTTCCCATTGCCATTTCATTTTTATAAAATATGTGTACATAAGATTATGCTACATATCTAGTCCATGTGCTCTGTCCCTGTGAAAATAGGCTGTCAATGCTTCTGTCTTGTTCTTGATTTGTCTTTTCAAGTAAACTGTGGTAGTTTTAGATGGTCCATTAGCACAGAAATCCTTGTTCCTCTGGATGATTGTGCCCCAAGATGTGGAATGTTGTGGAAGCAACACACAGTCGCTGGGTTAGTTGGGATATTCACAGCAGCCACGAGAGGCCTGTGGTGGCAGCAGTGTCCTCTTTTCTTTTTTTTTTTTTTTTTTTTAAGATTTTATTTATTTATTCATTTATCCCCCCCTTGCTGCTTGTGCTCGCTGGGTCAGCCAACCACGCCGTGCGGGCGGGCCTGCCCCCACCAGGAGGTCCCGGGAACCGAACCCAGGGCCTCCCATATGGTAAACGGGAGCCCTACTGATTGAGCCACAGCCGCTTCCCTACAGTGTCCTCTTTTCTGGGGCCGTTCTTACTAGACTGTTCCTATTGACTGCCTGATCCTGTCAGTTCACAGTCTGATCCTCTTGTCTTCTCATCAATTTTGCGACTTTTACAATAAACTCCTTTATTTATTGACAACCATTACCAATTTCTACTGCTTGCAGTCTCGAGCCCTGATTGATAAAATATCCCTCTAGAACTTTTTTTTGGACATACCCATCATACATAAACAAATACATTGTTTAATGAGAACAGAATGTTCTGCAACTTGCTCTTTAATTATTGTGTCAGAATCATGGTTAGGTTTTTTTTTTTTTTTTGTTTTTTGTTTTTTTTTTTTTTACTGGGAGGTCCCGGGGATCGAACCCGAGTCCCTCTATATGGGAGACGGACGCCCAACCAGTTGAGCCATATCCGACCCCTGTGGTTAGGTTTTAAGATGAGCCCTTCTACTTGAACATGAGAAATCACCTCCATTAGGTATTCTGTTAGGTCTTAGCTTGATAGGTTAGGGGAAAGTTTGGTTTTTTGGCCCATCCTTGAGACCAATTTTAAATATTCTTTTGCGTCTTCCAGTGGTTTGAATCCTCTTGCTTGTTGGACCTAATGCCAAACTTGTTTTTTAAAAAAATACACTGTATGCTTATACCAAATACCATTGATTGCACACTTTGGATGAATTGTATGCTTTATTAATAAGTGTCAATAAAATTGATTTGTTAAAAAAAAACATGCAAAACTATCAGATGAGGGCCAAAGATACTTAGAAATCTAGTACTTATTTGCAGTAGTAGTCCTCAATCGTTTCAAAGTCATTATTCTGAGAACCTGGTGAAAATCATAGGCCCTCTCCTCAAAATAAATGCACTGTGTTAGTTATCTATGCTGTAACAAATTACCGCAACACCCATTCGCTTAAAGCAACACAAGTTGTTGTCTTACAGTTTCTGTGGTTCTGGAGTTCAGGAATGGCTTAGCTGGTAGTTCTGCCTCAGGGTCGCTCATAAGATTGCTATCAGGACAACTTGGCCTGAAGTCGCTTGCAATATGGTGCAGTCATGTGGCTGTGGCAGAAGGCTTCGGTTCCTCGCCACGTGGACCTCTCCATAAAGCAGCTTGAGTGTCCTCAGGACACAGCAACTGGCTTCTCCAGAGCGAGTGACCAAAGAGAGCAAGGAGGAAGCCATCATGCCTTGTATAACTTAGCTTCATAAGTACCACCCACCTTCTATTTGGTAAAAGTGAGTCACCAGGTCCAGCCCACACTCAAGGGGAGAAGAATTAAGCTCCACATCTTGAAGGGAGAAGGATCAAAGAATTTGTGGCCATAATTTTAAACCACCCAATGCACATAGGACCGTACTTTCATTTTGCATTAGAGTTCAGGATATTTAATGGATTTTTAAATTCATGCGTGGATTGATGGAGATTTTGTGTTGAGTTTGTTACTCTTCAAACTTGAAATAAAAAAAGTATTCTGGTTACTTCCAGATGCAATTGTTTATTAAAAGATCTCTTTATTCATTCAGCATTTAGTTTTTTATTAAACAAATATTGCCCTCTTTACCTTTATTTTCTCTTTTTTCCACATTGGAGAAAACACAAACTAATTCAAGTTGTCTTCTATGTGGTAACACTTCATTGATTTCCATTACTGTATTAGTCAGCCAAAGGGGTGCTAATGTGAAATACCAAAAATGGGTTGGTCTTTATAAAGGGTATTTATTTGGGGTAGAAGCCCACAGATACCAGGCCATATAGTGTTAAGTTTCTTCTCACCAAAGTTCATTGCCACGTGTTGGAGCAGGACAGCTGCCGACATTTGCCAGGGTTCAGGCTTCTTGTGTTCCTCTCTTCCCGGGGCTGCGTTTCTGTCTGGGCTTAGCTCTTCTGGTTCCGCCACAAGGTCAGCTGTAAACTATCAGGCGAATGGCTCAATTCTCTTCTTCTGGGGCCTTCTCTCCAATATCAAAACTGCTTCTCAAAAACTGCTTCAACTCTGTTCTTTGCCGTGCCTTTTATATTTGATTCCCTACCCACCAAAGGGTGGGGCTCAACGCCCTACTGACCTGGCCCAGTCAACGCCCTAATCTTAACTTAATCATGCCCAGATTAACAGATCAGTTTACAAGCATGATCCAATTATATTTTTGGAATCCATAATTACATTAAATTTGCCAACGGCTACAATTACCCACAAGATAAAGTTCAAAATCCTTGTCATAAGATCATATGGCATGTGAATATATCTCAATAACACTGCTTCAAAAATAAATAAATATATAAATGTGCAAGAGTAGCCAGAAATGGCAGCTATGTACTGCAGAGGAAGAAGAGAGATTGAGAGGTAAGGAATTTTCTTGTTTCTCTGTTTTTTGTTATTATTATTGAAATAATGAAAATGTTCTAATAATGATTGAAGTGATGAATGCACAACTATGTGATTATATCGAATACCATAGATTATACCCTTAGGATGAATTTTATGCTTTGTTAATATGTATCAATAAAATTGATTAGTTTAAAAAAAATCCGTGTCTTGACCTGGAAGTAAGATTACCAGATGTCCAAGTTTGCTTGAGAGAATCCAGGTATATGCCCTGTTGGCCCAGCAGAATTATTAATAGCATCCTATTTGACTCACAAAAGTGCCCTGGTTTAAGATTAAAGAAAACCAATGAGGGAAGCGGCTGTGGCTCAATCAGTAGGGCTCCTGTTTACCATATGGGAGGCCCCAGGTTCGGTTCCCGGGACCTCCTGGTGAAGGCAAGCCCACCCGCACAGCGTGGTTAGCTGACCCAGCGAGCACAAGCAGCAAGGGGGGGATAAATGAATAAATAAATAAAATCTTTAAAAAAAAAAAAAAAAAGAAAAGAAAAGAAAACCAATGAGTTGTGACAACCAAATGCAGTGAGTGGTCCAGGATTGGATCCAGGACCAGGGAAGAAAAAAAAAACAGCTATCAAGGACATAATTGGGACAACTGACTTAAGTTGAATTTGTAATGTGGATTAGATAATAGTATTTTATCAATGTTAAAGTTCCTAATTTGATTACTGTACTGTGTCATGTAAAAGATTGTCCTTGTTCTTAGGAAATAAACATGAAAGTATTCAGGGGCAAAGGGGCATTGATGTCTCTGACTTACTCTCAAATGATTCAGAAAAAGAAATATTCATCTATACATAAGTAGAGATAGAATAATAAAGCAAATGGGACAAAATGTAGACAGTCACTTTGGAAAAGGGTTCATGGGACTTCCTTGAACTGTTCTTGCAACTTTTTTATTAAGTTTGAAATTGTATCAAAATAAAACCTTAAAAAATAATTTTTTCAAGGCTAAAAAAAGTGCTCCATTTAAACATTAAATGATCTGGCCATCTTACCCATAAAGCCCTGCCTGGTCTCCTGCTCTGCTCTCTGCCTTGCTCTCTAAGCTTAGCCTTTCTATCCTTTATTCAGCTGTCCGGCTTTTCCCACAAAACCTAGTTAGCACCTATTCATCCTTCAAAACCACCTCAAATGCCAGTTGCATAGGTAAACTCTCCAACTCTCCAGACAAGATTGGGGCAGTGTTCTAGACACTCAGCATCTAGTACCATATAAATTCCCTTCATAGCATTTCATTCCTGATTATATTTATTGAGGCCCCTAACTTTGTGCCAGACCTTCTGCTAGATAGTAAGGATACCAAGATGAGCAAAATAGATAGAGTCCTTGTCCTTACAGAGCTAACAGACCAGAAGAGAGACAGATGTAACCAATGGAAAGTTACAAAAGTGACACGGCTACAAAGAGGTCCATGCTGCTATGAGACCATGAGAAACTTGACTTGTTAGGGGGGTCAGGGAAGCCATCCTGGATGAAGTGACAGTAGCCATAGCTAGATGGAGAAGAATTAGAGATAGCAGCTTCCAGGAAGAGAGATCAGCATGTGCAAAGACTCTGGGGCCAGGATGAGAAGGCCACAGAATGCTCTAGCATATTGGGAATGCATTGCAATGTGTGACTAGTGAGTTAGGTGGGAACCAGACCACCAGGGCTTTATAAGCCCTATTTAGATGTCACATCTTTATCCCAAGAACTATAAGGAAATGAAGTCCTTAAATCATTTTTAGGTCATAAAGATGGAGGAAAGAAAGGGATGATATGATCAGACATATTTTGAAAACCTCTCTCCTGGCTACAACTGAAGAGATGAGCCAGAAGGAAGCAGGTAGACCAGTTGGGAGGTTATTGGGATAGTTTGTCAGATAGATGGTGTTGGTTCTGGTCAGTGTGGTGTTGATAAGGTGAAGAGATGTACAGGATTCAATAGCAGTTGGTGGTGGGATAGCTCAGGAGTAGAACATTTAACTGCACTATCAGCTGGTAATGAATTAGCGATGGGGGTGAGAGGCAGATAGTAAGGGAGAGGAAAACATCAGGGTTGACAGAGGTTTTTAGCCTACATAGCATGTTGGATGCTGTTACCATTTACTAAAATAGGAAACACTGAAGTGGATCAGACTGGAGGGAAGTTGATGAATTTATTTTAGATACGTTGCTGTGAGAGCTAAGACATTTTTTTAGTGCAAATAACGAATCCATGACTCCACTGTCTTTAATTGTAATGAATGTATTATCTTATTTAACAAATCCATTGAAGGAAGCGGATGTGGCTCAACCAGGTAGGTAGGTTGGGCACCCGCCTACCACATGGGAGGTCCCAGGTTTGGTCCTGATGCCTCCTAAAGAAGACAAGCAGATGCCTGCACCCGCTCCAGTGAGCTAGATGCCTGCACCCACCACAATGAGCAGATGCCTAAACGAGCAAATGCCACAAATGCTACAAGCTGCCAGCAGACGCTGCAGTCTGTGGGGAGCAGATGTGTCTCAGGCTGTTGGCCACTCACCTCCCACATGGGAGGTTCCTGGGTTCGGTTTCTGGTGCCTCCTGGAGAAGGCGATCAAACAATGAGCAGACAGATGAGAGAACCATCTGGGGGGGGGGGATAAATAAAAAAATAATAATAATAAATAAATAAATAATTTTTAAAAATCCATTGAGAGGGAAGAGGATGTCACTCAGGTGGTTGAGTGCCTGCTTCCCATTCATGAGGTCCCAGTTTCGATCCCTGTACCTCCTAAAAAACAAACGAAAAAACCAACTCATTGGGGAGCGGATATAGTTTAGTGGTTGAGTGCCTGCCTTGCATATACAAGGTCCTGGGTTCAATCCCCCATCCCCTCAAAAAATTCCATTGACAGAGTTGGTTAATTCAACAGCTCATTGACATCATCAAGGGGCAAGTTTCTTTCCATGATTTTGCTCTGCCTTTCTTAGCACACAGGCCAGCTGCCTTGTGTGGTTGAAAGATGTCTGTATCAGTGTCCAGAGCCAGCAACAGGACTTTCTCTTCATTGTCTCTTTAAGAACTAAAAGTTTTTTCTGGATGTTTCCCCAAGAGGCTGCCTGTCTATATCAGTCAGAGTAATAAATGTCATATGCTGTAAGAAACAAATTTAATGTTCTATACAACAAGCCACCCAATATCCAAGTGCCTTAACCATAATAAAAGTGTTTCTCTCACTCACATCACAGTTCCAAAAAGGCTGGGTGCCTCTCTGTGGGATCTCTGGGATCATGCTTCCAACATCTTGGAATCCTTTTCTTTCAGCTTCATGGGTGGATGGAAGAAAGTGACCAAAGGATCTCCACTTGAAATTTTAGGCCCAGGCTCAAAAGTGGCGAACATTTTTTTCTGTCCACATTCCATTGGCCCAAACTAGTAACCCACCCTAACATGATGGCAAGGGAGGCTAGGAAATGTAGTCTTCACCTGGCCCAAGAAGAGGAGCCAGTCAGCTGTACCGTCACATATCAACGGCCACAACTGAGTCGAATACCTTTTCCTGATTCTACTACAGATAAGAGAAATGGAATTACCAGATTATTTTATATTAATCATGTCTGTGTGAGTCTAGATTTTCCTTATATACGTCAATCAAAACAACATACCACAATAGACTGAACGTAAAAAGTACACTGCTGCAGCCATCTTCCAACAGCAAAAGGGAGCTTACCCAGCCCTCCCATTGGATTCTTAATATGAAAAGATTCATGATGATTTAAACTAGTTGATTCATGTTTTCTGTCATTTGTTTATAATAAAAAAAAAACAATATGATCATCTTAATACATGAAAAAAGCATTTGACAAAATAGCACTCTCAGCAAACAAGAATAAAAGGGAACTTTTTAAATCTATTAAAGAACATCTAAAAAACCTACAGATAACATCATACTAAATGATGAAAGACTGAATTATTTCTACTGAAGATCAGGAAAAAGGCAAGAATATCTCCTCTCACTACTTTTATTCAGCATTGTATTGGAGGTCCTAGTCAGTGCAATAAGGCAAGAAAATAAATAAATAAAAGACTTACAGATGGGGAAGGAAGAAGTAAGATTGTCTTTATTTGCAGGTGTACATAGAAAATGCTAAGGAACATATAAAAAGCTACTCAAACTAGTAAGTGAATTTAGCAAAGTCACAGGACACAAGGTCAATATAGAAAATATCTTGTTTCTATATATAGCACTGAACAACTCCCAAAAGAAATTAATATAACAATTAAATTTGTAATAGTATCCAAAGCATACTTAAGAATAAGTGTAGGGGGGCGGATGTGGCTCAACTGGTTGGGCGTTTGTCTCCCATATGGAGGGACCTGGGTTCGATCCCCGGGACCTCCGGGTAAAATAAAAATAAATAAATAAATAAAGAAAGAAAGAAAGAAAGAAAGAATAAATGTAATAAAATATATTAAAAGTATGTACATTAAAAACTACAAACCATTGTTGATAGAAATTAAAGAAAACGTAAATAAATGGAGAAATATACCACATTCATGGATTGGAAGATGGCATTTCTCTCCAAATTGATCTATAGAGTCAAGACAATACAACTGAATCATTAAAAAAAAAAAATGCAGCAGGCTTTTTTTCATAGAAATTGACAAGCTGATTCTAAAATTTATATGAGAAAGAAAAAGTCTTAGAATATCCAAAACATTTTTAATTCTTGTTTTTTATTAGAGAAGTTGTAGGTTTACAGAAAAATCATGCATCAAATACATATACTACCCTATTATTAACAGCTTCCATTTGTGTAGTATAATTGTAATAAATGACTAAAGAACATTTTTATAATTGTACTATAAACTATAGTACATGGTTTATATTAGAGTTCACTGTTTGTGTTGTACAGCCCATGTTTTCTTGTTTTTATTTTTATTCTAGTAACATATGTAATCTAAAATTTCTCTTTTCGACCATATCTAAATATATTTCCATTCTGTAATCAAATCATTTTTTAAAGAAAAACAAAGTTGGAGGACTCACAGTACCTGATTTTTTAAAAACATTTTAAAAACTTTATTTTGAAATAGTTTCAAACTTACAGGACAGTTGCTAAATTAATACAAACCCCATAAAGAGAATTCCAACCTACACACACCTAAGTACCCAGTTCCACCAGTTTTGCTACCTTTACCATATCATTCTATCTGTCATGTATCTTTTTTCCAAACATTTAAAAACAGGTTGCACACATCCTAGTTCTTGAACTCATAATACTTCCATATATATTTCCTATGAACAATAATATTTACTTATGTAATCATTTAAGTGTGATTATCAAGTTCAAGAAATTTAATGTTGATATATAGCTTACATTCTATATCACAGTTTTTTCTTATGTCCCAGTAACATCCTTTTCAGAGCTTTTTCTCCTCCATTCTTAGATCCCATCCAATATCATGTGTTGCATTTAATTGTTATCTCTTTAGTGTCTCTTTCTTTTTTAATTGTGGAAATATTTATAAAACGTAAATTTTCCTATGTCAACCCCTCCCAAGCATAACTTTCAGGGGGATTAACCACATTCACAATGTAGCAGTGTCCTCACCCTATCCAGTGTTAGAACTCCCTTCTCCCCAAACAAAAACTGTACACTCATTTTGCATTAACTCCTCATTGCCCCATGTCCCCACCCTGGTAACCTTTCAGTCTTTATGAGTTTGCATATTCTCTGTTATTTTCTTTGTGGTTACCATGGGGCTTACATTTAACATCCTAAATCTATAACAATCTCATTTGCAAATTCAAAAGCCTACATAGGGAAGCGGATGTGGCTCAAGTGATTGGGCCCCCCTCTACAATATAGGAGGTCCAGGGTTCATTTCCTGGGGTCTCCTGCTGAAGTCAAGCTGGCCCGTGTGGCAAGCTGGCCCAAGTGGAGAGCTGGCCTACGCAGAGTGCTGGCCTGCGCAAGAGTGCTGGCTGGTGCAGGAGTGCTGGCACACATAGAGTGCTGGCCCAAGTGGAGAGCTGGCGCAGCAAGGTGACACAACAAAAAGAAACACAGAGGAGAGGCAATAAGAAATGCAGCAGACCAGGGAGCTGAGGTGGTGCAAGAAATTGAGCACCTCTCTCTACTCTGGAAGGTCCCAGGATCAGTTCCTGGTGCTGCTTCAAGAGAAGACAAGCAGACACAGAAGAACACACAGCAGATGGACACACAGAGCAGACAGCGAGTGTAAAAACAATGTGGGGAGGTGGGGAGAAATAAATAAATAAACCTTAAAAAAACAAAAACTAATCATAAGAAATAGCCTACGTAAACCGTGTTCCTATATCCATCCAACATAGTTACCCATCCATGATATTATCTTACTGGAGATCTTTATTTTTTCACATGGCTTTAGTCAGTTGTCGAGGGTCCTTTCCTTTCAATCTGCAGAATTCCCTTTAGCACTTCTTGGAGGGCCAGTCTAGTGGTGATAAACCCCCTCAGCTTTTTGTTCATCTGGGAATATCACTTTCATTTTTCAAAGACAGTTTTTCCAGATATAAAATTCTTGGTTGCAATATTTGGCTTTCAACACTTTAAATATGTTTTCCCACTGCCTTCTTGCCTCCATGGTTTCTGATGAGAAATTGGCACGTAATCTTATTGAGGCTTCCTTGTATGTGACACATTGCTACTCTCTTGCAGCTATCAGAATTCTCTATCTTTGGCTCTTGACAGCTTGACTATAACATTTTATAAATTTAGTGAATAGTTCCAGACCAAAACACAGTGCTGCCCTGATCCTTGCTATGCATGCCTCTTATATTGGGCATTCACATTTGACTCTAGGAATTCCCACATCATAGAGATCATAATTAGACATATAGGTCAATTGAACAGAATTGAGAGTAAAAGAAATAAACATGGGAAGCGGCTGTGGCTCAATCAGTAGGGCTCCCGTTTACCATATGGGAGGCCCCGGGTTCGGTTCCTGGGGCCTCCTGGTGAAGGCAAGCCCGCCCGCATGGCGTGGTTAGCTGACCCAGCGAGCACAAGCAGCAAGGGGGGGATACATGAATAAATAAATAAAATCTTTAAAAAAAAAAAAAAAAAGAAAAAAAAAAGAAATAAACACATAATAATATGGCCATTTATATCCCATAAAGTGGAAATGGTAAAACAATAGTCTTCAACACTTGGTGCTAGAAAAGCTGATAGCTACATGGAAAAAATGAACTCAAGAATAAAGAGTTAAGGGAAACGGATGTGGCTCAAGAGGTTCGGCGTCCGTCTACCATATGGAGAGACCGGGGTTCGATCACTGGTACCTCCCGGTAAAAAAAAAAAAAAAAAAGAGTTAATAAAATTAATATTTTTTACTAATTCATTAAATGCATTCTCAAGTACAATTTAATTTTTTTTTCTGCATGTGCATGATGGGGAAGAACACAACGACTTTTAGTACTATTTGGTGCCAATGTTTGATTCAAACTGGCCATCACAGTTTTACCCATCATTATATTTGTGCCAGCAGTGCCAATGTGTCAACACAGTGGAAAAGGCAACTAACAACTCAGTATAACTGTGAAAATTATTTTGACCTCCTGGACTCCTGAAAGTGTCTTTGGAACATACTTTGAGATCTACTAGCATAGGAATATGTAGAAAGAGAAGAGAAGGAAGATTGGTAAGTAGCCTTGAAGAAATCCAGTAGTTAATAGCCTGGTTGGAAGATGAACCTGAAAGGAACACAGAAGGAATAAGGTGATAGGTAAGAGAAAAACCAGAAGAGTACAAAGTCCCAGAAGTTAGGGGAGTGCTTTCAGAAGAAGGAACAGGCCAATAGAATGGAATGCAGCTGCCAGATTCAGTTAGATGAAGGACTGAAAAACGTCTATTGTTTCAGTACTGTGGATGGCACTGGTGACCTCAGGAAGAGCTATTTCCATTGAGTGATCAGATCTGAACCCAGATTGGAGGGAGATGAAGAGTGAGAGAGGTGAACAAATGAAGCCAGTGAATATAAACCAGTCTTCAAAGAAATTTGTCTGTGCAGGGAAAAAGAGAGATTAGGTAGTAGCTGAAGGAAGGACTCACAATTGCTAATTTACTATAAATGAATATATGAATGAATTGGTAGTAGATTGGATATGGAGGATGAAGCCAAGGAAATTCCAAGATTGGTTTCCAGCTTGGTTAAGTCCATTCATTGAGATGGCTAAGGCCCAAGTTAGGTGGAACATAGTTATAGTTGGAATTGAGGAAGAAATTGCTGCTTAATTTCCTTCTTAAGGAAGTAATTTTTTAAATCTCCAAACCTGCTTATTGCTTCCTTGGTAAAATGATAAAGCATCTCAAAGTTCTAGTAAATGCTCTTTTTTTCTTGTCCTTTCTTTGAGTTAAAAGTACAAATTCATTTCATTTACAATGGAATCAAATATCTAGGAATGAATTTAACCAAGGATGTAAAGGACTTTACAAGAATGTAAAGTGGTTAAAATGGGAAATTTTATGTTATTATATGTTGCCACCATTAGTTTTATTATTTAACCAAAAAAAATATTATCTCTTAGTATGGTGGAAGATACCAACTTTTGCCTTGTTAGAAAAATTATTATTATTTATTATTATTTTTTTTTTACCGGGAGGTCCCAGGGATCGAACCCAGGTCCCTCCATATGGGAGACAGACGCCCAACCATTTGAGCCATATCCATCCCCTTATTGGAAAAATTAATACCTTTAATTGAAACTATTTGGGGAGTGATGTCACTAGGATGGTGACATAAGGCAGCTTGTGGAATGTTTCCACTCAGAGACAACTAAATAAAAGGGTAGATGCTGGGAGTGGATGTGGCTCAAGCTGTTGAGCACCCACTTCCCACATGGGAGGTCCTGGGTTTGGTTCCCAGTGCCTCCTAAAAACAAGAAGGTGAACAACAAGCAAGCAAAAAAACCAACCCAGGGGAGCCGATGTGGCTCAGTGGTTGAGTACCATCTTCCCACATGCGAGGTCCCAGGTACAATCCCCATCCCTGGTACCTCAAAAAAAAAAAAAAAAAAAAAAAAAAAGGTAGATCCCACTTGCTTGGAACTCTGGAGAATGAGAGAGACTGGAGAAAGACTCCTGAAAATCTGAACTGAAAAGAACAGTCTAGGCCCCTGCCCCACACCAGGTCCCACCTGGCTTAAGAGTAACACAGTGGCAGCATTCTGGCCTGGGCACATCCTGCCTCAGAGCTACTCATGACAGTGACTTAGAGCCCCATGTACATTCAGTCAAGGGGACCCAAGTCCACATAGACCCAGGGTGCAGCCCTAGTGACCAGTGAGCACGTGCATACTAAATGGGCCCCAGGAAAGAAAAGAGACCTATGGTGTAATTGTTGGCTAGTGGTGCACACTCCCGAACCAGTCTCCAGTTGCTGGTGCACATCAACAACAACAACAAAAACAAAAAAAACAAAAACAAAACAAAAAATGGGCATTTTTGAACACTGACCTTATCTGGCTCCTGAAGTGGGATACCCTAATGTGGAAGTTACTGAAGCATAAAAGATACACAGAAAAAGGGCACAACTGAACTGCCTTAAGGCGGGGCAAACAGAACAGCCCAGGACTCCCAGAGAAGAAACAGAGGAAAGAAAATCTCCTGGTGGTGAAACAGTTGCACATAAAAGGTCAATCTTAAAAGCTGCATTGCATGTCCAGGGCAAGAGACAGGTACAGAACAAGAAAATATGAACAATTAAACATGGCTGCAATAAAGGTTCAGTATAAGCTGGACCAAGCATTGTAGTCAAGCTGCAATAAAACTCCAGACAAGAGAGAAACTGACTTCCAGAGTTAGCACATCAAAATAATTAAATGCCCAAACATCAGCAAAAAAATCACAAGCTGTACTAAGAAACAGGAAGATATGGCTCATTCAAGGGAACAAATTAAAACTTCAGAGGAAACAAAGACATTGGAACAACTAATCAAAGAAGTACAAACAAATCTCCTAAATTATTTCAAGGAATTAAAGGAAATTATGGATAGAAATAAATTAAATATGGATACAAAGCCAAAGAATCTTAAAAAGACATAGTGTGAACAAAAAGAAGAATTAGAAAAGGAACATAACAGAACTTATGGGAATGAAAAACACAATAATGAAGATTAAAAACACACTAGAACAGGAGTTCTTAACCAGGGGTTGGGGTCCATGGAAAGATTTCAGGGGATTCATGAACTTGAATTGAAAAAAAATCAACTTATTATCTTTATTTATTCTGGCCTTTAACTAAAATCTAGCATTTCCTTCACTTATGAATGTATGCAACAAATTATAGTACTATTCAATTCATATCACATTACAGTTGTTGCATATTCAAAAAAATCACTTGCGTTCATCCATACTTTGAAATTACAGTAGTTGTTAGACCTGACGCTAGTTGACTTCATAAAACTACCTGCCACTACATTCTGAGAAGGGGTCCATGTTTTTCATCTGACTGGCAAAGGGGTCCATGGAACAAAAAAGGTTAAGAACCCCTACACTAGAGGCATACAAGAGCAGATTTGATCAGGCAGAAGAAAGAATCAGTGAAGTAGGAGACAAGACAATTGAAATCATACAGTTGGAAGAACAGATAGAGAAAATAATAGAAAAGAGTGGCCAGAATCTAAGGGACCTGTGGAGCAGAAAACATACCAATATGTGTATCATGGAAGTCCTGCAAGGAGAAGAGAAGGGAAAGGGGGCAGAAAGAATATTTGAAGAAATAAAGGCCCAAAATTTCTCAACTCTTACAAAAGATATAAATAAACATGCCCAAAAGTGCAATGGAGGGGGCGGATGTGGCTCAAATGGTTGGGGGTCTGTCTGCCATATGGAGGGACCTGGGTTCGATCCCCGGGACCTCCCGGTAAAATAAAAAATATATATATAGAAGGCGCGTGGGCTGCCAGGCTCTGTGTGCCGCTGAGCTGTCGGGCCCCGGGAGCCATGCAGCAGGATGATGACGTAACAGGAGAGAGACAAGACGAGATACTCTGAAGCCTCCAAAAACCAGGAACCGGGGTGGTGCAGATGGCAGAACACCTCTCTCCTACACCAGAGGTCTCCAGGATAGAATCCTGGTGAAGACTGGAGGAGAAGGATGAGAAGAGATGGTGGGAAACAGATATAGAGAATTGCCCAGGGAATGGACACAAAAACAGCAAATGGGGAAGGGGGAGTTTAAAATGGATAAAGTAAATAAATAAATCTTAAAAAAAAAAAAAAAAAAAAGTGCAATGGAGACCAAATAAGATAAACCCTAATAGACCTACTCCAAGACATATACTAATCAAGGGTCAAATGCCAAAGATAAAGAGAGAATTCTGAAAACAGGAAGAGAAAAGTGATTCATCACATACAAGGGATCCTCAATATGACTAAGTGCCAATTTCTCATCAGAAACCATGGAAGTAAGAAAGCAGTGGTCAACATATTTAAGGTACTGGGAGAAAACTGTCAGCCAAAAAAATCCCTTGTCCAGCAACACTGTCCTTCAAAAATGAGAGAGAGTATAAAATATTCATGGACAAGAAAAAATGGAGAGAGTTTATCACCAAAAGACCTGCCCTACAAGAAATGCTAATGGGAGTTCTTCAAGTTGAAAGGAAAGGAAAGGAGAAAGTGGCTTGGAGCAGTATGAAGAAGTGAAGATCTTCAGTAAAGTAACAACATGGATAAATGCTAAACTCAATGGTACTGTATCCTTCATATAAAATGCTACTTTTTATTTCCTATAAAAGTTAGAGGACTTCTGGGAATATGGCAGACTAGAAAGACATTTCTCTCTCCCAGAAAAATAGCTAGAGGAGAGGAAGAAACAGCCTGGAAAAATTCTTCTATGGTTTAGGTCACCAGGGGAAGGCTGGTGACCAGAGGTAAGAGGGGCAAATGAAAAGATTGCAATGGCAAAACTGAGTTAAAAAGTGGCAGCTGGGGAAGCGGCTGTGGCTCAATCAGTAGGGCTCCCGTTTACCATATGGGAGGTCCTGGGTTCGGTTCCCGGGGCCTCCTGGTGAAGGCAAGCCTGCCCGCACGGCGTGGTTAGCTGACCCAGCGAGCACAATGAGCAGGGGGGGGATAAATAAATAAATAAAATCTTTAAAAAAAAAAAAAAAAAAGTGGCAGCTGCAACTGCTCGTGCCCTCCCCCACACTATAGACATTTTAGAATTCTCAGGCCTTGGAGCTGGAGGCTACATACAAAAGGGGCCCCAGGGATCCATCTTCCCAGGAAAGGGGAGAGAGAGTGACACAGACTAAGGCTGACTCAGCTTTTGATCCACAAATTTGGTCTACTGTGTTCCACGAGCCCTTCCAGGCTGGGAGAGGCCATGACAGTGTTTGCCTTGGGAGCTAGCTCGGGACTAAAGAGATTCGGGACTAAAGAGATCCGGGACTAAAGAGATTCAGCCCTCTCAATCTCCCCCTCTACTGACTGGGACTGATTGTTGAGGACACAGAGGGGAATGGAATTATTTCCTACCCAGGAAAAGGGAGGGGGCTGCTAGCAAAGGTGGGAGAACTGCCTCTGAGAAAGTTTGAATTATGAGGCTCTTAGTCTCCAGGCAGGATCCTCTATCACATTGATCTGGTCCGTGTTGCAGCAAACACTGACTAGGCATTGAACTGAGAGGGCTTCCAAAGAACACCATTTGGTAGACCAAGGACGTACACATGAGGAAATTCAAAGTAAATAAGCAAAAGGGGCTTTTTCCAGCCTTTAGAACCTCCTTCCCCAAGGCCCTAGGAAACGGGTCTGCAACCCAATACTGGGTCAAGGGCCCAGATTTGAGCAACCAACAGATACAATCTTAAAGACCCAGAACAGGTTGAACCAAGAATCAAAGAACAGCAGTAACACACAGCCTCCTGCCACTAAATTCTTATGAAAGAGAGAGAAATTGAGCATCTGAGTAAACTCACCATCCTAATTAGATGCCTAACATCAGCAGAAAATTACAATCCATATTAAGAAAATAGAAGAAAGACCCAAGAAAAGGAATATCAAAGCCCCAGAAGAGACATAGGACTTGAGACAAATAATCAATGAGATGCACACAAATTTCCAAAATAAAATTAATCAGTTGAAAGACAATATGGCTAAAGAGATAGATAACATCAAGAAGACATTGAGGGAAGCAGATGTGGCTCAAGTGATTGAGCTCCTTTCTACCACATGGGAGGGCCTGGGTTCAGTTTCCAGTGCTTCCTAAAGAAGACAAGCAAGACAACGTGAGTTGACATGATGGGCAGGTGTGGCAAGCTGACACAACAAGAGACACAAGGAGGAAAACCATAATGAGGGACACAACAAAGCAGGGAGTGGAGGTGGCTCAAGTGATTAGACACCTCCCTTCCACATGGGAGTTCCCAGGTTTGGTTCTCGGTGCCTCCTAAAAAGAAGACCAACACACAACAAACAGAGCACACAACAAACAATGAGGGAGTGCAGAGAAATAAATAAATAAAATAAATCTTAAAAAAAAAAAAAAAGAAGACGATATTGAGGAAGTGAATGTGGCTTAAGTGGTAGAGTGCCCACCTTCCACATGGAAGGTCCTGTGTTTCGTTCCTGGTGCCTCCTGAAAAAAACAAAAACAAACAACAAGCAAAACAAATGAAAAAAATCAGGGTAGCCGATGTGGCTCAGGGGTTGAGCACTAGCTTCCAACATACAAGGCCCAGGCCTGGTACCTAAAAAAAAAAAAAAAAAAAAAAAAAGTTTAGCGAGCACAAACAAGAATTTCAAAACCTAAATAAAAAATTAACAGTGCTTATGGGAATGAAATACAGAATAGGTAAGATAAGAAACACATTAGAGGGAAGCGGCTGTGGCTTAATCAGTAGGGCTCCCGTTTACCATATGGGAGGACCCGGGCCCGGTTCCCGGGGCCTCCTGGTGAAGGCAAGCCTGCCCGCACGGCGTGGTTAGCTGACCCAGCGAGCACAAGCAGCAAGGGGGGGATAAATGAATAAATAAATAAAATCTTTAAAAAAAAAAAAAAAAAAAAAACATTAGAGGGAAGCAGATGTGGCTCAAGCAATTGGACTCCCATCTACCATATAGGAGGTCCACGGTTCAATTCCTGGGGCCTCCTGGTGAAAGGCAAGCTGGTCTGTGTGGCAAGCTGGCCTGAGCAACAAGCTGGTCCGTGTGGAGTGCTGGCCTGAGCAGAGAGCTGGAGCAGCAAGATGACACAACAAAAAGAGACACAGAAGAGAGACAATAAGAGATGCAGCAGACCAGGGAGCTGATGTGGCTCAAGACTGAGCGCCTCTCTGTCCAAGGATCAGTTCTTGGTGCTGCCTAAAGGAAAGACAAGCAGACACATAAGAACATACAGAGAGTGGACAGTGAGTGCAAAACAATGAGGGGCGGGGGGGGGGGATAAATAAATAAATAAATATTTTTAAAGAAACAACAAAACACATTAAAGACATACATCATCAGACTCGAAATGATAGAAGAAAGAATAAGTGATTCCAAAGACAGAACAGCTAAAATTGAAGAGATTAAAGAAAAGAATGGAAAAAATTGGGCAGGGGCTCAGGGAGTTGAATGATAACATAAAACACAACAACATATGTGCCATGGGAGTTCCAGAAAAAGAAAGGAAAAGGGGCAGAAAGAGTATTTGAGGAAATGATAGCTGAAAATTTCCCAATGCTCATGAAAGAAATGAACTTACATGTCCAAGAGGCACAGCGTACCCCAATCAGAATAAATCCAATTAGACCTACCCCAAGACACATACTACTCAGAATGTCAAACATCAAAGATAAAGAGTAAATTCTGAGAGCAGCAAGGGAGAAGCAAACCATCACATACAAGGGACACCCAGTAAGGTTTCATGAAGATTTCTCATCAGAAACGATGGAGGTTAAGAAGACAGTGGTATGATACAATTAGGATACTGAAAGAGAACATTTGCCAGCCGACAATTCTTTATCCAGCAAAATTGTCCTTCAAATATGAAGGTGTATATAAAGTAATCACAAACAAACAGGAACTAAGAGAGTTCATAAAAAAGAATCCACCATTGCAGGAAATACTAAAGGAAGCTTTAGAGCCTGAAAGAAAAAGACAGGAGAGAGAGGCTTGGAGAAGAGACTAGAAGAAAGAATCGCAGAACTGATAACCAAAAGAGTAAAAAGACAGATGAAAAAAAGATATGACATATGAAAAGCAAAGAATAAAATGGTGGAAGTAAATAATGCATTTACAGTAATATCATTGAATGTGAATGGATTAAACTCCCCAATCAAAAAATATAAGCTGACAGAGTGGATTAAAAAAACAACAACAACAACAAAAAAACAAACAACCCAGGGATATAAACCAAATGAAAGTGAAAGGCTGGAAAAATATAGTCCATGCAAACTGTAACCAAAAAAGAACAGGGGAAGCTATACTAATATCAGACAAAACAGACTTTTTTTAATGCAAAAAAATTACATAAGATATATAGAAGTCCATTACATACTAATAAAAGGGACAAGTCACTAGGAAGAAATAACAGTCATAAATATCTATGCATCTAACCAGGGTGCCCCAAAATTACATGAGCACCTTCTCAGATCATAATAGAATGAAACTGGAAATCAATAATTGACAGGAAAGAGGTAAATTCACAAAAGTGTGGAGGCTAAACAACACACTCCTAAATAAACAGTGGATCAAAGAAGAAATCATAAGTGAAATTAGTAAATATATTGAGATGAATGAAGATGACAACACAACTTACCAAAACTTATGGGATACAGCGAAGGCAGTCCTGAGAGGGAAATTTATAGTCCTACATGCCTATATTAAAAAAGAAAGGGGGTGGATGTGGCTCAAGTGGTTGAACTCCCACCTCCCACATGGGAGGTCCTGGTTTCGGTTCCCGGTGCCTCCTGAAAAGGCAGAAACAAGCAAAAAGCAAAACAAATGAAATAAGCAGCTCAGAGAAGCTGATGTGGCTCAGTGTGTGAGTGTTGGCTTCCCACATACGAGGTCCCAGTTTCAATCCCCCGGCTCTGGTACCTAAAAAAAAAAAAAAAAAAGGAAGAGCTAAAATCAAAGATCTAACTGAACAGCTATAGATTTTTTTCTAGAAACTAGAAAAAGAACAGACTACTCCCAAAGCAAGCAGAAGGAAAGAAATAAAGATTAGAACAGAAATAAATGAAATTGAGAACAAAAAAACAATAATGAAAATCAACTTAACCAAAAGCTAGACCTTTGAGAAGATCAATAAAATTGACAAACCCCTAACTAGATTAACAAAGAAAAAAAGAGAGAAGATACAAATAAATACAATTAGAAATGAAAGGGGGAAAGTTATGACTGACCCCACAAAAATAAAAAGAATCATAAGAGGATTATATGAGAAATTGTATGCCAACAAAACTAGATGAAATGGACAGATTCCTATACATGTACAACCAACCTACACTGACGCTAAAGAAATATAAGAACTTAACAAGCCAATCACATTTAAGGAGATTGAATCAGTCATCAAAAATCACCCAAAGAAGAAAAGTCCAGGAATGGTTTACTTCACAGGTGAATTCTTTTTTTTTTTTTTTTAATTTTTATTTATTTATCCCCACCCCCACCCCACCTCTTGTTGTTTTTGCGCTTGCTGTCTGCTCTCTGTCTTCTTCTTTGTCTGCTTGTCTTCTCCTTAGGCAGCATCAGGAACTGATCCTGGAACCTTCTGGAGTGGGAGAGGTGCTCAATGTCTTGAGCTACCTCATCTCCCTGGTCTGCTGCATCTCTTATTGTTTCTCCTCTGTGTCTCTTTTTGTTGTGTCATCTTGCTGCGCCAGCTCTCCGCTTGGGCCAGCACTCCGCTTGGGCCAGTTTGCCACGCGGGCCAGCTTCCCTTTCACCAGGAGGCCCCAGGAATCAAACCCTGGACCTCCTATATGGTAGACGGGAGCCCAATCACTTGAGCCACATCCGCTTCCCCTATCTTGAGTTTTTTGTTTGTTTGTTTGTTTAGAAGCCTTTAATAATAATGTATCTGACAACTGATTCTTATTCAGCATATGATCAACTCCTATGACAACTCTGATAATAAAATAAGCAAAAGAATTGAAGAAGTATTTTACAAATAAAATAAGTGATTGATTGATAAGCTTATGAAAAGGTCCTCAACATGAATAATTACCTTGGAAATGAAAAATTAAAACTAATGGATGACACTATTATACATCTTTTTTTTTTTTTAGATTTTATTTATTTATTCATTAATCCCCCCCTTGCTGCTTGTGCTCGCTGGGTCAGCCAACCGCGCCGCGTGTGTGGGCCTGTCCTCACCAGGAGGCCCCGGAAACCGAACCCGGTGTCTCCCACATGGCAAACGGGAGCCCTACTGATTGAGCCACAGCCGCTTCCCGTCTATTATACATCTTGATTTGATAGAGTTCTAAGGAATCTGGGTAAATTTTTTTTTTAACATTTTTAAACTTTATTTTGTACATTTAATAATTGAAAATATAAACAATTAAAAACTAAAAAGTAAACACAGATGAATAAATATATACATTTCTCAATTAAATGTAATGGATACATGTAAATTTTTTTTGTTTAATCAAACAATATATTACACAATATATTCGTTTCATAGTAATACATTCATACAGTATTTGTCCTTTTGTGTCTGGCTTGCTGCACTCAACCTAATGTCCTCCAGGTTCATCCATGTTGCCATATGCTTTATGACTTCATTTCTTCTTACAGCTGCATAGTATTCCATCGTGTGAATACACCACAGTTTGTTTATCCATTCATCTGTTGATGGACACCTGGGTTGTTTCCAACTTTTGGCAATGGTGAATAATGTGGCTATGAACATCGGTGTGCAGATGTCTGTTGGTGTCACTGCTCTCAGTTCTTCTGGGTATATACCCAGTAGTGGTATTGCAGGGTCACGTGGCAAGTCTATATTCAACTTCTTTAGGAACTGCCAAACAGTCCTCCATAGTGGTTGTACCATCCTGCATTCCCACCAACAGTGAAGAAGTGTTTCTATCTCTCCACATCTTCTCCAACACTTGTAGTTCTCTGTCTTTTTAATACTGGCCATTCTAATAGGTGTGAAATGATATCTCATTGTAGTTTTGATTTGCATTTCCCTAATCATGAGTGATGTTGAGCGTTTCTTCATGTGTTTTTTTGCCATTTGTATTTCTTCTTCGGAGAAATGTCTATTCAAGTCTTTGGCCCATTTTTTCATTGGGTCATTTGTCTTTTTATTGTTGAGTTGTAACATCTCTTTATATATCCTGGATATTAAACCCTTATCAGATATGTGATTTCCAAATATTTTTTCCCATTGAGTTGGCTGCATTTTCACCATTTGCTGTATCCCATAAGTTTTGATACGTTGTGTTCTCATTTTCATTTGTCTCAATATATTTAATGATTTCACTTGCAATTTCTTCTTTGACCCACTGAATATTTAGGAGTGTGTTGTTCAGTCTCCACACATTTGCAAATTTCCTTTTTTCCTGTCTGTTATTGATTTCTAGTTTCATTCCATTATGATCTGAGAAGGTGCTTTGTATAATTTCAATCTTTTTATATTTATTGAGAGCTGTATTGTGACCTAACCTGTGGTCTATCCTGGAGAAAGATTCATGGGCACTTGAGAAGAATGTATAATCCGCTGAGTTTGGATGCAGTGTTCTGTATATGTCTGTTAGGTCTAACTTGTTTATCATATTGTTCAAGTTCTCTGTTTCCTTGTTGATCTTCTGTCTAGTTGTTCTATCTAATGATGTGAGAGGGGTTTTGAAGTTTCCAACGATTATTGTAGAAATGTCTATTTCTCCCTTCAGTTTTGCCAGAGTTTGTCTCACATATTTTGGGGCACCCTGGTTAGGTGCATAGATATTTATGACTGTTATATCTTCCTGGAGGATCGTCCCTTTTATTACTATATAATGGCCTTCCACATCTCATCACTTTTTTTGCATTTGAAGTCTGTTTTGTCTGATATTAGTATAGCTACCCCTGCTCTTTTCTGTTTACTATTTGCGTGGAGTATATTTTTCCAACCTTTTACTTTCAGTCGGTTTGTATCCTTGGGTCTGAGTTGAGTTTCTTGTAAGCAGCATATGGATGGCTCATGTTTTTTTTATCCATTCTGTCAGCCTATATCTTTTTTTTTTTTTTTTTAAAGATTTATTTATTTATTTTATCCAACACCCCCTTCCCCATTTGCTGTTTTGTGTCCATTCGCTGAGCAATTCTCTGTGTCCATTTCCTGCCATCTCTTCTCATCCTCCAGTCTTCACCAGGATTCGATCCTGGAGACTTCCGATGCAGGAGACAGTTATTCTGCTGCCTGCGCCACCTCGGCTCCTGGCTTCTGCAGCTTTCGGAGCATCTCGTCTTGTCTCTCCCTTGTTACATCATCATTCTGCTGCATGGCTCCCAGGGCCCGATGGCTTAGCAGCACACAGAGCCTGGCAGCCCATGCGCCTTCTATATACATATATATATTTTTATTTTACCAGGAGGTCCCGGGGATCGAACCCAGGTCCCTCCATATGGTAGACGGACGCCCAACCATTTGAGCCACATCCGCCCTCAGCCTATACCTTTTATTTATTTATTTATTTATTTAAAAGATTTTATTTATTTATTCATTTATCCCCCCCTTGCTGCTTGTGCTCGCTGGGTCAGCCAACCGTGCCGTGCGGGCGGGCTTGCCTTCACCAGGAGGCCCCGGGAACTGAACCCAGGGTCTCCCATATGGTAAACGGGAGCCCTACTGATTGAGCCACAGCCGCTTCCCTGCCTATATCTTTTGATTGGGGAATTTAATCCATTCACATTCAATGATATTACTGAAAATGCACTATTTATTTCCTCCATTTTATTCTTTGGTTTTCATATGTCATCTTATTTTTGTCTCTCTTTTTACTCTTTTGGTTATCCTTTCTGCTTTTCTTTCTTCTATACTCTCCTCCAAGCCTCTCTCTCCTGTCTTTTTCTTTCAGGTTCTAAGGCTTCCTTTAATATTTCCTGCAAAGGTGGATTCTTTTTTGCAAACTCTCTTAGTTTCTGTTTGTTTGTGAATACTTTATATTCACCTTCATATTTGAAGGACAGTTTTGCTGGATAAAGAATTCTCAGCTGGCAGTTTTTCTCTTTCAGTTTCCTAATTGTATCATACCACTGTCTTCTCGCCTCCATGGTTTCTGAAGAGAAAGCTGCACTAAGTCTTACTGGACGTCCTTTGTACGTGATCGTTTGCTTCTCTCTTGCTGTTCTGAGAATTTTCTCTTTATCTTTTACATTTGACATTCTGAATAATATGTGTCTTGGCGTAGGTCTATTTGGATTTATTCTCATTGGGGTATGGTGTGCTTCTTGGACATGTAAGTTCATTTCTTTTGTGAGAGTTGGGAAATTTTCAGCTATTATTTCCTCAAATACTCTTTCTGCCCCTTTTCCTTTCTCTTCCCCTTCTGGAACTCCCATGACACGTACGTTGTTGCGTTTTGTGTTGTCATTCAACTCTCTGAGCCCCTGCTCAATTTTTTCCATTCTTTTCTCTCTCTGTTCTTTTCTCTCTTCAATTTTAGCTGCTCTGTCTTCGGTATCAATTATTCTTTCTTCTATCATTTCGAGTCTGCTGTTGTATGCCTCACATGTATTTTTCACTTCACCTATTGTGTCTTTCATTCCCATGAACTCCGTTACTTTTCGGTTCAGGATTTCAAATTCTTCTTTGCGTTCGCTCAATGACTTCTTGATGTCATTTATCTCTTTAACTATATTCTCTTTCATCTCATTAATTTGATTTTGGAAATTTGTGCTCATCTCAAATTCTGCATCTCTTCTGGGACTTTGCTGTCTTCCTTTTCTTGGGCCATGTCTTCTATTTTCTTAGTATGGCTCGTAATTTTTTGCTGGTGCTTAGGCATCTGGTTAGTTTGTATTTTACTTAGATGCTCTATCTCTTTCTCTCTTATGGGGTTTTAGTGGCAGGAGGCTGAGTTACCACAGCTCTTTGATTTTTGGCTCAATGTTGATTGTTAGGATTGTTCTGCTGGTTGCTTAAAACTTGGCACTGGACCCAGTAATTGGTTGTAGACTCGTTTCCTAGGGCCTTGGGCTGGGAGGCTATAGAGACCAGGAAAAGCCTCTCATTAATTTTCTTATGTGCACTTCCTTGGTCTGCCAGGAGATGGCTCTTGTTGGCAGCTCTCAATTCAATGCCTGGTCAGAGCGTAATTGTTGTGACACAGACCAGATCAATGTGATAGAGCTTCCTGTCTGGGGGCTAAGAGCCTTGTAATTCAAACTTTCTGAGGCAGTTCTCCAGGCTTCTCTCCTAGTGCCCCCATTTTCCCAGCTAGGAAATATTTCCACTCCCTTCTGAATCCTCAACAATCAGTCCCTGTTAGTAGAGGAAGAGATTGGGGGAGGTTTGTATATCTTTAGCCCCTTGCAGGCTCCAAGGCAAACAATGGCGTAGCCCCACCCGGCCTGGAAAGGCTGTTGGGACAGGGCAGACCAAACCTGGGAGTCAAAAGCAGGGTCAGCCCCAGGCTCTCTCTCCCCTCTCCTGTGGAGTCCTCAACAATTAGTCTAGGCTAGAAGAGAGGGAGGTTTGGAGGGTCAGATTTCTCCAGTCCTTTGTAGGCTCCAGGGCAAACCACCGTGTGGCAGGGTCCAGTGGGTTCTGCAGCCCAAATTTACAGGTCAGAACCTGAGTCAACCTAAGGCTGTGTCCCTCTCTCTCCCCTTTCCGGGAGTGGTAGATCCCTGGAGCCTCCTTTGTCTGTGGTCGCAGGCCCAGAGGCCCGAGAATTCTGAACAGTGTGGGGGAGGGTGCTGGCAGTAGCAGAAGCTGCTACTTCCCACTCACGGTTCTGTTGTCCCAATTTCCCTCTTCTGTCCCTCTCTGCTCTGGGTGGTGTGCATCCTTCGCCTGCTGTCCTAAACCCTGAAAGGTCTTTTTCAGGGCTGTTTCAGCCTGTCCTTTAGCTATTTTTCTGGAGAAGAGATTCCCGTGTCTTACTAGTCCGCCATCTTCCTGGAAGTTCCTCCGCCTACCTTGAGATTTGCCAATGTTTGTCTCATGTATTTTGGGGCACTGAGGTTAGGTGTGTAAATGTTTGTGATTTATATTTCTTCTTGGTGGATTGACACTTTCATTAATATATAGTATCCTTCCTTGTTTCTTTTAACAGCTTTTGACTTAAAGTCTATTTTGATTGATATTAGTATGGCTATCCCAGCTTCCTTTTGGTTATTATTTGCATGGAATTTTTTCCCCATCCTTTCACTTTTTACCTATTTGTGTCTTTGGTCTAATACAAGTCTCTTATAAACAGCATGTAGTTGGATTACGCTTTTTTTTTTATCCATTCTGCCAATCTGTGCCTTTTTTTTTTTTGCAGTGCTGGGTTCGGGGATTGAACTGGGCACCTCATATGTGGGAAGCCGGTGCTCAACCACTGAACCACATTGGCTCCCCTGAGTTGGGCTTTTTTTGTTGTTGTTGTTAGTTTGCTTTGTTTTTTTTTTTTTTTTTTTTTAGGAGGTACCAGTAACTGAACCCAGGACATCCCATGTGGGAAACAGGCACTCAATTGCTTGAGCCATGTCTATTCCTCAATCTATGTCTTTTGATAGAAGAGTTTAATCCATTAGCATTCAGTGTTACTGAGGAAAGACTTACCTCAGCCATTTTGTCCTGTTTTTTGTTTGTTTGTTTGCTTTGTTTTAATATATCATATCTTTTTTTGTCTCTCTTTTCCTTTTTTTTTTTTTACCGGGAGGTACCGGGGATCGAACCCTGGTCTCTCCATATGGTAGACGGACGCCGAACCTCTTGAACCACATCCGTTTCCCTCTCTTTTCCTTTAAGAGCCTCCTTTTGTGTATAGGTGATCTTTTGGGATGTAACTGATTGATCCCGTTCTCATTTCTGTTTCTGATTATTTTTTTAACATTTTCTTTGTGGTTACCATTGGGTTGGTATTAACCAACTTAAGTCTATAACCTACTAGTTTGAAAAGATATCACATTAACCTAAAAGTTTATGCATTCTCAGTTTCCACATCTCTTCAGTTCCCCTCCTGATGTTGTTTTTGTCACATATTACCTCTTTGTAATCTGCATGTCCATTACAAGGTAATAAGATGATTTCTTACTCATTGTAGTCTTTTTTATTTTATTTTTATTTTTTTTAAACAAATCAATTTTATTGACACATATTAAAAAGCATACAATTCATCCAAAGTGTCTAATCATTGGTATTTCAAATAATCACATAGATGTGCATTCATCACCTCGATCATCATTAAAGCATTTTCATTATTTCAATAATAATAATAAACAAACAAAAAAAACAAACAAGAAAATTCATCACTTCTCAATCTCTCTATGCTTCCCCTGCTGTACATAGCTCCTATTTCTGGCTATTCTTGCACAATTACTTATTCATTTATTAAGTAGTTTTATTGAGATTCATATACCATACAATTTATCCAAAGTGTATAATCAATGGCTTTTAGTATAATCACAATGTTGTGCATTCATCACCACAAAAAATTTTAGAACAATTTCATTACTCCAAAAAGAAAAACTCCACACTGCTTAGCAGTCCTTCCCCAAACCTACATAACCACTAATTAACTTCATATTTATAAATTGATTTATATTTACATTTTATATAAATTGAATCATACAATATGTAGTACTTTGTGTCTGGTTTCTTTCACTTAGCATAATGTTCTTTTTGTTTGATATTAATATCTTCTAGTATTAACATACATTTGTTCAATTTCAAAGAAAAACAATCTTATATATGCAATTTTACCCATATTCATATTTCATGTGTGGTTTTGTTATGCTATACAGTTCCATGTTACGTTTTTATCTTTCCTTTTAGAAATAGACACGACCTTAGACTTCCCTTTAAACACTTTTCATACCCATGTAATAATACTGATAGTTACAGACATTATGTTGGGCTTTCACCTTTTCTATTCATTTCCAAAGATTAACACATCCTTTTTACCAATTCTGCACAAGTTAATGCTCAGCTTTCCATTCTCTAAACTCATTCTATTTTCTGGTGACCCCTATTCAAGTTATTAACTCCATGAATTTACACAATATATTTAGTTCATAGTAGCGCAATCATACAGGATTTGTCCTTTTGTACCTGGCTTGCTTCACTCAACATAATGTCCTCCAGGTTCATCAATGTTGTAATGTGCTTCACGACTTCATTTCTTCTTACAGCTGCATAATATCTGTCGTGTGAACGCACCACAGTTTGTTTGTCCATTCATCGGCTGATAGACAACTGGGTTGTTTCCAATTTTGGCGATTGTGAATATCGCTGCTATGAACATAGGTGTGCAGATGTCTGTTTGTGTCACTGCCTCAGTTATTCTGGGTATATACCCAGTGGTGGTATTGCAGGGTCATGTGACAAATCTATATTCATCTTCTTTAGGAACTGCCAAACAGTCCTCCACAGTAGTTGTACCATCCTGCATTCCCACCAACAGGGAATAAATGTTCCTCTCTCTCCAAATCCCTCCAACACTTGCAGTTCTCGGTCTTTTTTTTTTTTTCAAATTAACCTTTTTTTATAAACTGTTTTATATTTATATTTTATATAAATGGAATCATACATTATGTTACACAATATATTTAGTTCATAATAGCACAGTCATACAATATTTGTCTTTTTGTGTCTGGTTTGCTTCACTCAACTTAATATCTTCCAGGTTCACCCATGCTGTCATGTGTTTTATGACCTCATTTCTTCTTACAGCTGCATAATATTCCATCATGTGAATACACCACAGTTTGTTTATCCATTCATCTGTTGATGGACACCTGGGTTGTTTCCAACTTTTGGCAATGGTGAATAATGTGGCTATTAACATTGGTGTGCAGATGTCTGTTCGTGTCACTGCTCTCAGTTCTTCTGGATATATACACAGTAGTGGTATTGCAGGGCGTGGCAAGTCTATATTCAACTTCCTTAGGAACTGCCAAACAGTCCTCCACAGTGGTTGTACCATTCTGCATTCCCACCAACAGTGAAGAAGTGCTCCTATCTCTCCACATCCTCTCCAACACTTGTAGTTCTCTATCTTTTTAATAGTGGCCATTCTAATAGGTGTGAAATAGTATTTCATTGTAGTTTTTATTTCCCTTTCCCTAAATTCTAGTGATGTTGAGCATTTTTTTCATGTGCTTTTTTGCCATTTATATTCCTTCTTTGGACAAATGTCTATTCAAGTCTTTTGCCCATTTTTAAATTGGGTCCTTTGTCTTTTTTATTGTTGAGCTGTAGTATCTCTTTATATAGCATGGATATTAAACCCTTATCAGATATGTGATTGTAAAATATTTTCTCCCATTGAGTTGGCTGCCTTTTCACCCTTTTGACAAACTCCTATGAGGCGCAAAAGTGTTTAATTTTGAGGAGGTCCCATTTATCTATTTTTCCTTTTGTTGCTAGTGCTTTGGGTGTAAGGTCCAAGAAACCACAACCTACCACATGGTCTTTAAGATGTTTCCCTATATTTTCTTCTTGTAGTTTTACGGTCCTGACTTTTATTTTTAGGTCTTTGATCTATTTTGAGTTGATTCTTGCATAGGGAGTGAGGTAGGTATCCTCTTTCATTCTTTTTTTTTTTTTTTAGATTTAAATTAAATTTACTTCCCCACCTTCTTGTTGTTTGCATTTGCTGTGTCTGTTGTGTGCTGGTTTTCTTTTCAGGAGGCCATGGGAACCGAACCTGGGACCTCCGATGTGGGAGGGAAGTGCCTAATAGCCCGAGCCACCTCCTCTCCTTGCTTAATTGTGACTCTCATTATGTTTTCCTCATGTCTCTTGTTGCATCATCTTGTTGTGTCAGCTCACCGTGCCTGCCCATCCCGTCAACTTGCTGTCTTGCTCATTGTCTTTAGGAGACACTGGGAACTGAACCTGGGACCTCCCATGAGGTAGGCAGGAGCTCTATCGCTTGAGCCACATCCACTTCCCTTCTTTCATTCTTTTGATTCTCAATATACAGTTCACCCAGTGCTATTTGTTGAAGAGACTGTTTTGTCCCGTTACATGGCTTTGGTAGGTTTGTTGAAAACCAGTTGGCCATAGAGGTAAGGGTATATTTCTGGATTCTCAATTCTATTCCATTGATCAATGTGTCTATCTCTATGCCAATACCATGCTGTTTTGACTCCTGGAGCTTTGTAATATATTTCGAAGTCAGGCAGTGAAATTCCTCCCATGTCACTCTTCTTATTTGGATGCTTTTGGCTATTCGGGTGTACTTTTCCTTCCAAATGAATTTGGCAATTGCCTTTTCTTATTCTGTAAAGTAGGCTGTTGGAATTTTGATTGGTATTGCATTGAATCTATAAATCAGTTTGGGTAGGATTGACATTTTCAAAATTTTCAGTCTTCCAATCCATGAGCATGGATATTTTTCCATTTGTGTAGGTCTTTTTAAATTTCTTTTAGCATCGTTTTGTAGTTTTCTGCATATAGGTCCTGTACTTCTTTGGTTAAATTGATTCCTAGGTATTTGAGTCTTTTTGTTCCTATTGTAAATGGAATTTTCCCCCTGATTTCCTCCTCAGATTGTTCAGTACTAGTGTACAAAAACATTACTGATTTTTGCATGCTGATCTTGTATCCTGCCACTTTGCTGAACTCATTTATTTGCTCAAATAGCTTTGTCATGGATACTTCAGAATTTTCTAAGTACAGTATCATGTCATCTGCAATCAGTGAGAATTTTACTTCCTCTTTTCCTATTTAGATACCTTTAATTTTTTTTCCCTTGTCTAATTGCCCTAGCTAGCACTTCTAGTACAATATTGAATAACAATGGTGACAATGGGCATCCTCATCTTGTTCCCGATCTTAGAGAAAAAGCTTTCAACCTTTCCCTATTGAGTATGATGTTGGCTGTGGGTTTTTCATATATGCGTTTTATTATATTGAGGAATTTTCCCTCTATTCCTATCTTTTGAAGTGTTTTTTTAATCAAAAAAGGATGATGAATTTTGTTGAATGCCTTTTCTACATCGATTGAGATGATCATGTGGTTTTTATCCTTCAATTTGTTAATGTAGTATATTACATTGATTGATTTTCTTATGTTGAACCAGCCTTGCATACCAGATATAAATCCCACTTGGTCATGATGTATAAGTCTTTTGATGTGCTGTTGGATTCTATATGCAAGCATTTTGTTGAGAATTTTTGCATCTATGTTCATTAGAGAGATTGGTCTGTAATTTTCTTTTCTTGTATCTTTATCTGGCTTTGGTATTAGGGTGATGTTGGCTTCATAAAATGTGTTGGGTAATTTTCCCTCCTTTTCAATTTTTTGGAAGAGTTTAAACAGTATTTGTGCTATTTCTTTTCTGTTAAATGCTTGGTAGAATTCACATGTGAAGCCGTCTGGTCCTGGACTTTTCTCTGCTGGGAGATTTTTGATGACAGATTCAATTTTTTAAAATGTGATAGGTTTGATAAGTTCTTTTATTTTTTGTAGTATCAGTGTAGGTTGTCTGTGTGTTTTAAGAAATGTCTCATTTCATTTAGGTTGTCTAGTTTGTTGGCATACAGTGTATCATAATATACTCTTATGATTCTTTTTATTTCTGTGGGGTCAGTCATTACTTCCATTTCTGACTGTATTTATTTGCATCTTCTCTCTTTTTTTCTTTGTTTAGTCTAGCTAGGGGGTTGTCAATTTTATTGATCTTCTCAAAAAACCAGCTTTTGGTTTTGTTGATTTTTCTCTATTGTTTTTTTGTTCTCAGTTTCATTTATTTTTGCTCTAAGCTTTATTATTTATTTCCTTCTGCTTGCTTTGGGATTGGTTTGTTGTTTTCTTGTTTCTCTAGTTGTTCAGTTAAATCTTTGAGTTTAGCACTTTCTTCTTTTTTAATATAGACATTCAGAACTATAAGTTTCCCTCTCAAGTCTGCCTTTGCTGTATCCCATAAGTTTTTTTTTCAGAGATTTAATTATTTATTTATTTTTAGCCCCCCCTTGCTGCTTATGCTCACTGTGTCCATTTGCTGTGTTTTCCTGTGTCTGCTTGTCTCCCTTTGTTGCATCATCTTGCTACACCAGCTCACCGCACCATGTGGGCTGTCAGCTCACTGTGCCACGTGGGCCGACTTGCCTTCGTAATTTTTTGCTGATGGCTAGGCATCTGATTAGGATGTAGTTTACTCTGCTGCTCAATTTCTTCCTCTCTTTTAGGGATTTAGTGACAGGAGGCTGTGTGCTATCACTGCTCTTTGATTCTTGGCTTGACCTGGATTTTTAGGTTTGTCCCTGTTATTTGTAAAAAACTGGGTTCTGGACACAGTAATTGGTTGTAGACCCACTTCCTAGGGCCTTCAGGAGGGAGGCTATAGAGGCCAGAAAAAGCCTCTCTTACTTTTTTATTTCCTTGCCTGCACTTCCTTGGTCTGCTAGTAGATGGCACTCTTTAGCAGCTCTCAGTTCAGTGCCTGGTTGGAGTGTATTTGTTGCAACACAGACTGGATTAATGTGATAGAGCTCCCTGTCTGGAGTCTAAGAGCCTTGTAATTCAAACTTTCTCTGAGACAGTTCTCCAGCCTTCTCTGGCAGCCCCTTACCCTTTCCCAGGTAGGAAACACCTCCACTCCCCTCTGAGTCCTCAACAATCAGTCCTGGTTAGTAGAGAAGGTGACACGGAGGGCCGTACATCTTTAGTTCCTTGCCGGCTCCCAGGGCAAACAATGGTGTGGCCCCACTTGGCCTGGAAGGGCTGGTGGGACACAGCAGACCAAATGTGTGAGTCAAAAGCTGAGTCAGCCTTAGGCTGTGTTCCTCTCTCTCCCCTTTCCTGGGGTGCTGGATCCTTGGAGCCCCCTTTGTTTGTAGCTGCACGCCCACAGGCCTGAGAATTCTAAAATGTCTTCAGTGTGGGTGAAGGTGCTGGCAGCAGCAGCCGCTAGTTTCAACTCATAGTTCTGTCATTGCCATTCCCTTCCTTTGTCCCTCTCTCCTCTGTGCAGTGTCCAGCCGGTATATAATTTTTAAAATGTGTTTTTGGATTTGGTTAGCAAGTATTTTGATGAGGATTTTTGCATGTATATTCATTAAAGAAATTGGCCTGTAATTTTCTATTTTTATATCTTTATTTGGCTTTGGTATTAGGGTGATGGTAGCTTCATAGAATGAGTTTGGTAGCATTCTTTCCTGTTCAATTTTTTTAAAGAGTTTGAGCAAGATTGGTGTTATATCTTCTTTAAATGATTGGTAAAATTTATCTATGAAGCCATCTAGTCCTGGACTTTTCATTTTGGGGAGGTTTTTGATGTCTGTTTCCATTTCTTTACTAGTGTTTGATTTGTTGAGGTCTTCGATTTCTTATAGGGTCAGTGTGGTTTGTTCATGTATTTCCAGAAATGTTTCCATTTCATTAATGTTATCTAGTTTACTGGCATACAGTTTTTCTTGGTATCCTCATCCTTTTTCTCTTCTTGTGGTGTCAGTGGTGATGTCCCCTCTCTCAGTTCTGATTTTATTTGTTTGCATCTTCTCTCTTTTTATCTTTGTTAGTCTAGCTAAGGGTTTATCAATTTTATTAATCTTTTTAAAGAACCAGCTTTTGGTTTTGTTAATTTTCTCTATTATTTTTAAAATTTTCCTGCTCTAATCTTTCTTAATTTTTTCCTCTGATTTCTTTGGGATTAGTTTCCTGTTCTTTTTCTAGTTCCTCCAGGTGTGCAGCTAAGTCTTTACTTCTAGCTCTTTCCTTTCTAATGCAGGCATTTAGGACTATAAATTTCACTCTCAGCACTACTTTTGCTGTATCCCATAAGTTTTCATATGTTGTATTCTCATTTTCATTCATCTTGAGATATTTATTGATATCTTTTGCAATTTCTTCTTTGACCCAGATTGTTTAAATGTGTGTTATTTAACTTCCATGTATTTGTGAATTTTCCAGTTTTCCACCTATTATTTCATTTCTACCTTCATTCTGTTGTGGTCAGAGAAAGTGCTTTACATAATTTCAATCTTTTTAAATTAATTGAAGACTTGTTCTGTGACCTAACGTGTGATCAATCCTGGAGAATGATCCATGTGCACTTAAGAAGAATGTACATCCTGCCATTTTGGGGTGCAATGTTCTGTATATGTTTATTAGGTCTAGTTCTTTTATCATATTATTCAAGTTCTCTTTCCTTATTGATCCTCTGTCCAGATGTTCTATCTATTGTTGACAGTGGTGTATTGAAGTCTCTCCCTATTATTGGAAAGACATTCTCTTTCTCCCCTTAGTTTTACCAGTGTTTGCCTCATGTATTTTGGGACACCCTAGTTGGGTTCATAAATATTTGTTTTTCATTTGTTTTTTATTCTTTTTTTTTCCATAAATATTTATGATTATTCTTTCTTCTTGGTAGACTGCCCCTTTTATTAATATATAGTGACCAGCTTTGTCTCATAACATATGGTTATTTGAAATGATTGGTTCTTTGAAATGATCAATAAAATTGACAAGCCCTTAGCTAGACTGACAAAGAAAAAAGTGGGTGCAAATAATCAAAATCAGAAATGATAGGGGGTGGGAGGCAGCTGTGGCTCGATCAGTGGGGCTCCCATTTGCCATGTGGGAGGCCCCGGGTTCGGTTCCCGGGGCCTCCTGGTGGGGGCGAGCCCGCCTGCATGGTGTGGTTGGCTGGCCCGGCGAGCGCAAGCAGCAAGGGGGAGATGAATGAATAAATAAATAAAATCTTAAAAAAAAAAAAGAAATGATAGGGGGGACACATTACTATTGACCCCATGGAGATAAAAAAAAAAAAAAAAAAGAAGAAGAAGAAGATACTATGAACAACTGTATGCCAATAAATTAGACAACTTAGATGAAATGGACAAGTTCCTAGGAATATAGAAATAATCTACTCTGACTTTAGAAGAAACAGATGTCAACAGACCAATTACAATTAAAGAGATTGAGTCAGAAGTCAAAAACAGTCCAACAATGGAAAGCCCAGGACTAGATGATTTTGCTGGTGAATTTTACCAAACATTCCAAGAAGAATTAATACCAATCCTGCTCAAACTCTTCCAAAAATTTGCCTAACTCATTGTATGAGACCAACATCATCCTAATACCAAAGCCAGATAAAGATACTACAAGAAAAGAAAATTATAGACCAATACCCCTTAGGAATATCGATTTAAAAACCCTCAACAAAATACTAGCAAATCAAATCCAGCAGCACATTAAAAGAATTATACACTTGGCTCGGATGTGGCTCAACTGGTTGGGCGTCCGTCTCCCATATGGAGGGACCCGGGTTCGATCCCTGGGACCTCCCAGTAAAAAAAAAAAAAAAAAAAAAAAAAAAAGAATTATACACTATGATCAAGTGGGATTTATCCCAGGCATGCAAGGATCATTTAACCAAAGTAAATTAATTAACTGCTTTAATAGAATGAAGGTGAAAAAACCACTTGATCATCTCAATTGTCACAGGAAAGGCAGTTGACAAAACCCATACCTCTTCTTTATAAAAACACTTAGAAAACTACAAGTAGAAGGAAACTTCCTCAGCATGATAAAGAGCATCTATGAAAAACCCATTGCTAACATCATACTCAACAATGAGAGACTAAAGGCTTTTCCTCTAAGATTAAGAACAAGAAAAGGATGCCCACAATGTTATTCAACATTGTTCAAGCAATAGCAATTAGGCGAGAAAAGGAAATAAAAGGCATCCAAACTGGAAAGGAAGAAGTGAAACTTGCCCTATTTGCAGGCAACATGATCCTATAGATACCAGAAAAATCTATAACAAAGCTACTAGGTCGCATATACAAATTCAGTAAGATGGTGGAGTACAAGATCAATATGCAAAAATCAGTAGTGTTCCTATACACTAGTAATTAACCATCTGAATTCCATTGAAGGATTGGAAGGATCGTTTATTAAACCAGTCCCAACTTCAAGAAAAGACAACATTGTGTTGGGGTCAAGAGCTCAGTCTCTGGAGCTAGATAGAAGTGGGTTTGAATTCTGTCTCTGACACTTTCTTGTTGTTAAGTTGGACAAATGATTTAACTTCTGTGCTTTGGTTTTCTCATCTAAAAAGGGGGAGATTGACATTAACAACTTCATAGGTTTGTTGCTGAAGGTTAAGTGAGTTAGTATTTTTCAAGCAGTTAGAACAGTGCTGACACATATTAAATGCTATAATATGTTTTTCAAATAAATGGATGTCCAGATTTTTTCCCAGTCTTTTGCTGCTATAAACAATGTGGCATTGAATATTCTATTACTTGTGTGAATATCTATGCATAATAAGGTTCTCAAACTTGAATTACTGAAGGGCAGAAAAACATTAAGTATGTGTATGTCCATGTACATATTTGTGTCCCTTTATCAGAGAGCCTACCCCTCATCTAAAACAGCACACCCCACATACCATCTATATTTCTTTCTCTAGTACTTATCATCACTTGACATATACATTTATTTAGAACATTTCATTTTCAATTCCATAAATTGACCCAGATTTCTTCTCTTTACATTTGGAAAGAAAAATAACAACCAGAAAACTGAGAACAATGATTTCCTGTATTCTAGATTTTCTGGTTGCCTTTTTTTTTTCCTTAAAGATTTATTTATTTATTTATTCCCCACCCCTTGTTGTTTTTGTGCTCACTGTCTGCTCTCTGTGTATTCTTCTGTGTCTGTTTGTCTTCTCTTTAGAGGGCACTAGGAGCCGATCCTGGGACCTTCCAGAGTGGGAGAGAGGCGCTCAATCTCTTGCGCTACCTCAGCTACCTGGTCTACTGTGTCTCTTGTTGTCTTTCCTCTGTGTCTCTTTTTGTTGCGTCATCTTGCTGCGCCAGCGCTCCACACGGGCCAGCACTTCTGTGCGGGCCAGCACTTGGTGCAGGCCAGCTTGCCTTTCACCAGATCAAGTGGGATTTATCAAGTGGGAATCGAACCCTGGACCTCCTATATGGTAGATGGGAGCCCAATTGGTTGAGCTACATCCATTTTCCTCTGGCTGCCTTTTAAAAATATATATATTGTGAAATAACTTATAGGACAGTTGCAAAAATACAAAACTCATAGACAGAACTCTAACATACACTCAGATACCCAGGTTCATCAACTTTTAACATTTTCCTACATTTCCTGTATCATTGTATCTCTCCATCTATCTATCCATCCATCTGTCTATCTATTTTCTAAACATTTGAGAATGGGTTGCATACATCACGGTACCTTGAACATGTAATACTTCAATGTGCATTTCCTAAGAACAAGGATATTCACTTTTGTAACCACCTCAAGTGCAGTTATCAAGTTCAAGAAATTTAACATAGATATAAAGCTTATAGTCTATATTCCAAACATTTCATATGTCCCCACACTGTCCTTTGGGGCCTTTTCTTCTCTTTTGTTCTGGGTGCTTTTTAAAGCAGACTTTAGAGAGAACTAGGAATCTGGAGAGCCGGAAGTTGTTCAGTGTTCCCCACGCTTTTTCTCTGCTGGTGCTGAGAGATGGGAAGACGCTGTTCCTTCCTGCCTCCCAGAGGCTTGCTGAGTCGCTTGGACAGTGAGAGGGCTGGGAGTCTCTGTGAAATGTGTAATGACAGGGACAGTCGAAAAAATCCAGAGGAAACAGGGAAAAGAAGGCAATTAATACTACTTAGGAGTTTCAAGAAGAGTGATGCGGCACATGCCCCTCCCCGTACTGCTTTGGTGCACCCCAGCCTGCCTTCCAGCTGCAACCCCCGCATTTCCTTGCCTGAGGGCTTACCTTGACCACCAGGTCCTCCTGTTCCTCCGCCTGACAAGTCCAGAGTACAGGGAATGGATCTATTCCTGCCCCCATCCCTCCATCAGTGGGTGTATAATTGCTCAGTTCTCTTGCCCCTTGGGTGGGAGGACTCTAGAAGTGTGCTCTACACTGGCGCCAGAGTTTCATAGCAGGATTAAGTGTTACTTAATAAGTATTATTATAAGTACTAGAGACACAGTGGTACCTGCTAGAAAACATGCATACTTATCTGACTTCCCCTCTTCCCATCTCCCCAACAAACTGCTGGCACTTGAAACCTTGACTCGTCTGCTTCTGGGGCAAACCAAATCATGACAAGACATATTTGACTTGTGCTTTAGAAAATTAAAAAAAAAAAAAAAAAAAAAGTTAAGGATTTTTAAGTTCATAAATTTACATTTTGGGTGTGTAAGAGTTTGTGCATTAGCTACCATTCGTGGGGTATAGAGGATGATACTTGTTTCCATTTATCAAACTAATTTCTTTCTGTAGCTATCAAAAATTGCTTGTCAGTCCAAATCTCTATTAAGTAGAAGTTAATTCAGTGATGGATTAAATTACATTTAGAACAATGGAGGATCAGGAAAAAAAAAAAAAAAAGCCATTTGACCTGGGGGAAAAAAGTATTTTAAAAAATAGGGGGAAAAGATAATGGCATTTCTTATACCTGCCCCTAAAATCTTGTGAATTACATGGGAAGGAAATTTGTGAGATGAATCTTTCACCCTAAAACTCAAAATTGCTAGTGTGTTCTGAGACCCAAACAACTTAACTTCAAGGCTATTTTTTGTCCTGTGGGTGTATGGTGGAAATCCTTGTCAAACTACACATGAAATTGCCATCAGAACACCAATTGGTAAGTTCTTGCCTAACAAGAATGAGGTAAAATGAGATCCTGAAAAAATCAGAGCAGTACATCCTAGTTTGAAAAACCATCCATTTTAACATAGGAGAGACAGTTTTTAAAAAGTGCAGGAACTTGCTTATCCAAGCTGCACCACCATTTCTGCATCTGTCAAAGGAGAACCTTAATGATTTCTTGGACTGCCTCTGGGGTTTAATCCATTAAAAAAAATAAAATATACATAAAGTTATTATTAAAAGACCTGCTTTTAAATCTTAGAGTGACATGAGCTTCTACAAGAATCTTCCTTACCACAGTGTTTATACTAGCAAAAGATTGCAAAATAAGTTCATGTTCATCCCTAGAGATGTAACTAAAGCACTACAGTATAGTAATACTATGGAAATCTGTGTGGAGTTAAAAGGAGGACATTAGATCTACATGCACTAATATTGAGAAATCTCTAAGACAGTTGCACGAAAAGAAAGTAACAGGAAAAAATGTACACCTATATATTTTTAAAGATACTCTATGTTTTTCTAAAGATATTTATGTAGTGTATCTAAATGTGTGTGCATGTGTGTATATATATGTAATTTCTTTTTATGCCTGTCCCCTAAGCAGGGACTATGTTTCATATGTTTTTGTTCATTGCTATACCCTCAGTGTTCTTAGGAGGAGTTCAATAGCTATATTTTGAATAAACAAATAAACAATCTCTTAAGATAGGGTAATTGCTACTTAGGGCTTGCTATCTTGTCTAAGTATATTAGTGTTATCAAGAGAATACTTATATCCTTCTGAGATCCAGTTTCAGTTCAATTCTACAGCAAGAACATTGGGGTGTCCATTTTATAGAAGACATCTCATCCAACCCCAAGACAAAATATCTCGACCAACCCAAATGACTGCTTTAATTATGATAAATAATGCCCATTACCAATGAGAGACTGTACCAATAGGCAGCCTCCCTCACGCTATGTAAGCAAACAAGTGTTTAGCCCTAATAAAAAGTAACATACCTACATGAATGGCCTGTGGTAGAACCCTTTAGCTAACTCTGACACAGGGTAGAAACTCCCCCATCTGCCACAGAAGCAAACACTAGTCAGGACAGAAAACACTCATATCTGTGCATTATTCTTTTTTTGTTGTTCTTTTCTTTGTGAAAAATAATTTGAAAAAGCATTCTTATGAAAACAATATCTATAGGGAGGTTGATGTGGCTCAAGCGATTGGGCTCCCATCTACCACATAGGAGGTCCAGGGTTCAATTCCTGGGGCCTCCTGGTGAAGGCAAGCTGGCCCACGCAGTGAGCTGGCCCAAGCGAAGAGCTGGTCCATGTGGAGGGCTGGCCCACGTGGAGAGCTGGTGCAGCAAGATGATGCAGCAAAAAAAGACACAGAAGAGAGACAACAAGAGACACAGCAGACCAGGGAGCTGAGGTGGTGCAGAGACTGAGCGCCTCTCTTGCACTCCAGAAGGTCCTGGGATCAGTTCCCCGTGCCACCTAAAGAGAAGACAAGCAGACACAGAAGAACACACAGCTGGACACAGAGAGCAGATGGGGGTGGGGGCGCCAAGGGAGAAATAAATAAATAAATCTTAAAAAACAAAACAAAACAATACCTATACACAGAGGTGGGGATGGGCAAAGTACAAACAGTATAAAAATATAAGGAAAACATTCCCCACTCCCCAAGTCCACTCCTCAGAGGCGATGACCGCCAACAGGTTCTTGTGAAATTATTGGTGCTTGTACTTTTTTAAAAAACATAAATTGGATCATATTCTATACTCTAATCTGCACCTTGCTTTTTCCATTTAATGATATATTTCAGCAAGTTCTCCATATCAACATGTTTAGTGCTGCCACATTAATTTTATTTTGCTTTATTTTTTGGTAGGTACTGGGGATTGAACCCAGGACCTTATACATGGGAAGCAGGGGCTCAACCACTGAGCTACATCTGCTCCCCATGGTGCATTCATTTTACCTGTTGCCCAGGAGTATTTTATTGACTGAACGTATCTTCATTTAAGTAGGCCTGTATTGATGGATGCTTAGGTTGATTGCAGATCTTGGATATTGCTGACAATGCAACTTTAAACATTCTTATTTAAAGATCTTTGTGCACAGATGTGAGCATATAGGCAGAATAAATTCCTAAAACTGGGTTTGCTGGGTCAAAGGGCATAAACATATTATATGTGATAGGACCAAAATTATCCTTCAAAGATTTTACTCCACTCTACTCTTCTACAGAATGTGAACAAGACTGGTTTCTCCCACGCCCTCACCAGCACTGGGTATTATCGTGTTGCTTAATCTTTGTCAATCTGACAGACTCAAGAGAGTACCTAATTTTAATATGTGATCGAAGTTGCGATTGTACCAAATATTTTGGGGGCATTTAATAAGTGTATTCTTTATCCTTCCTTTCTGTGCCTGGAAACCCAGAGTGCAGTATTAGTTGAGAGCTGATCCATTTCTACAGGAAAGTTTCAAGCAACTTTCTTAGTCTCTTTCCAGTTCTTTTTTTTTTTTTTTTAAAAAAAAATTTTAATTTTTAAGATTTATTTTATTTATTTCTCCCCCCACTTCATTGTTTGCGCTCGCTCTCTACTCTCTCTGTCTGTTTGTTGTGTGCTTGTCTTCTTTTTAGGAGGCACTGGCAACTGACCCTGGGACCTCCCATGTGGGCGGGAGGTACCTAATTACTTGAGCCACATCTGTTCCCTGCTTGTTGTGTCATCTTGATGCATCTTTTTGCCATAACAGCTCACTGTCTTGCTTGTCTTCTTTAGGAGGCACCAGGAACCAAACCCAGGACCTCCCGTGTGTTAGGTGGGCACCCAACTGCTTAGGCCACATCTGCTTCCTTCCATTTCCTTTTTTTGATTTTTTCCTTATTCAGTTTTTGTCTTCCATTTCCTTTTGTTTCCTTCATGATTTGATGGGTTGAAGTGACTATGAAAGAATGTAAAAGGTAAGAAGTTATTATTTTTGGGTTTCCCATATTTGGCAGTAAAATATTTAATTCACACTGATTCAGGAAAATGAGCTATAGAGGATATAAAGTAATGAAATGTCATATAATTTATCATATCATATCATATCATATCATATCATATCATATCATATCATATCATATCATATATTAATGGACATAACCTTCCATTGGAGCAAAAATTTTTCCCAAGCACCTGGTCATGTTGTGAAACAGATTTGAACAGGTTCAGAACAGAAGTAGGGGTGGGAAGAATGTGCATTTTTTATTCTTTAAAATATGTTGAGTTAGATTATTCTTGATAATTTTTCTTTCCTCATCCTTAATCACCTGGAAGTCTGAGGATGTGTCCCCAGGACACTCTGCTCCAGGGCTCCCAGCTCCCCATTGGCGCTATCCAGGAGCTTACAGTCCAGCCAACTGAAAAAGCATTTGACTACAATGAAATACATTGAGGAGAAAACACACTCACACATGGACCATGGGACTGTTGAAGAGGGGCTGGGGTGGTCCTTGGCTGGGTTCATTTGCTCTGCGTGGTAGAATAAACAGACACACCGAATTAGGCTAAGAAGGAAAAGAGGCTTTATTCACTGGCATTGGGAGACGGGAGATGTACAATCTCAAAACAGCCTTCCCCTTAAGGGTTTTTCTTACAGCTTTTGTGCAGGTTGAAACAAAGAAAATTAAATATCAGAGTTACATTCCTGAGGAGGGTAAGGAAAATTTAGTTTTTGCTTTCTTAATTAATCTTAAAATATGCATGGTACCTGGAGTTGGGTAGTCTTGGGGTGATAAGGATGGGGGTGCTATGGATGTGAAGGTATAAATAATGACTAATGCCAGTAAAAATAACAAGTGAGGAAGCACATAGCTATACTTCTTAAAATTTATTTTTGGAGGTACCGGGCCAAGGGTTGAACCTGGGACCTTGTATGTGGGAAGCTGGTGCTCAACCACTGATCTACGCTGGCTCCCCATTATTTTTAGTGGAACTAAATCTAGTTAGTTCTGTGTTCCTCCTGTCAGATGAACAAAACTTACATTGAATTTTTTAATGTTATAAGGTTCAGTACAATCCCTAGCATTTAAACTATACTGGTTTTTTCTAGTACTACACTGTGAGCAAGACAGACCGGCTTATGCCTCTTTCTATCTCCACATTGTATGTTGATAGAAAGAAAGAAAGAATGAATGAATGGCAAAGATAAAATTTACTCGTTTCCAAACTTTTCTTGGAAAGAATGTTATTTTGGCTAAAGGACAGAACACAGCTTTTGATCTTCACAGGACTCAGAGTCATGACCTTATGGCCACATTGACAATTTGTGTGGCCCGAATAGATTGAACAATCACATGGATGTGGCCTTAGTATTGTTTGTGAAAAATCGTAATGTTTTACACAGGCACACATTCATACTCATACACAAAACTAAATATGACTTAAGAACATAGACAGAAGTGAAAGCTTACAGTTGACTTTTTTTAGCTATCTATTCACAGATGTTGATTAATCATTGAACATTAATTATGGTTGTGTGTTTTCAGGTCCTATTTTAGAACTTTGAACAAGGTCAATAACCTTGTTTTGCTGTGGTCATAGTCTCTCACTAATAACTGAGGGTAAATGAGATATGAGCACAAGAACCTCCCATTCACTGTGTTGGAATAGTCTATGAAGTCCTAGTAGAAAAGACTTTTAGTGTATTTTAAATTTGTTAAATAAGCTAGTTTCAAGACAGACCAGGTGCTACAAATTTGAAACTGTTCCACTAGAGTGATAAGACAGGGTGGGGTGCAAGTTTCTTTTAAATGGCAACCATGGCAGCTTCTACTTCTGGCACATGGTGTGTGGTCTGCTAGAGCTGTTTGTTGTACTCTCTGACTCAGTTTTCCTTGCTGTGTAATGGGTTCTGTCCTCAGCCTGAAAATTTTTTTCAGTTGGCTTTTTTTTACCTTAGCCAAACAAATACAGAAAATGCTTTGTTCCCCATTAATTGGACCACTTTTCAAAGCCTATTTCTAGGTGACTTGCACTACTAGTGACTTGTATTATTCAAATTCTTCTAGAATGAATTGCCTGCTAGTCTGGATTCACAATAACAATAAGGAAAAAGCTTGGCATCCTTTGCCTTGCATTTTACTTTAGAAAAGTCTCTTGAGACTTGGCTTACACAGGTCTGGAAACAAAATTTTTCTGCTTGTTTTTTGCGAGGCAGTCAAAGCATGACATGCAAGTTCGAAACATATTTAATTCCTTTGGCGGCTATTCTTTAGTGAAGATGTCCACCAGCAAATATCCTGGCAGGGACAGGAGTGGAAGTGAATGACAGAGTTGGGCCTTACTAGAAAAGGGAGGGTAGAGCATGGAACAAAGGAGTAAGTGCTGAGGAAGGGATTTTACTTTGGAAACCTTTAGAATTTCAAGTCATGGGGGCTATTTTGTTTTGGCATGTGTGAGAGTTTTTAAGTAATACATTTATAGAGAAAAAAATAAACAGTTCAAAAGGGTACAAAGTAAAATGAAGGTCTCCCTCCATGGATTCCCAATTCCCTAGTTTCCCTCCCCAGGCTTCTGTTGGCTTTTTATATACCCTTCTAAAATTATTCTATGACTGTGCAGATACACACAAAGACACACACATGCACATGCCCCATTGGTATCATACTATAACATTACTGCAAACTTTCTTGTTTTGATTTTATATAACAATATATTCAGTTATCAAATATTTATCAAGCACCTACTAGGCTGGACCCTCTTCTAAGTGTCTGGGATAGAGCAATGAACAAAACAAACTATTTCAGTTTTCTATTGCTGCATAAAAAATTACCAAAAATCTAACAGCTTAAAACAACAAACATTTGATTTCCAGTCAACAAAGTTGGGGGTGTAAGATGCTCCAGCATACCATTTCCCCACAGAATCTTTGAACAACTAGCAAAAACTGGCTGAACCATCTTCATCAAAATTCTGGAAAACAGTTAAAGGGTTGCAGGTAATGGGTGAGTGCTGAATTAAGAAAATGTAGCTTTTAAAATGGTAAGAGAGGGGAGTGGGTGTAGCTCAGTGGTTGAGTATCTGCTTCCCATATAGGAGGTCCCAGGTTCAATGACCGGTACCTCCTAAAAATAAAAAAAGTAGGAGAAGCACTTGGCACCCTTGCTGGCTCCTCCCTTTCTCCCTCCCTGGTTTGGTGTGGAGCCCTTTGTGGGTCCCTGCCCCTATTCTGGAGGGAGCAGAATAATCTCTCTGAGTATAATGGGATACCTGTGTGTTGATGCCAATCTATTGTTGCGGCAGATGGAATGAAAAACCCAAGTGGCACTCTGGGGTCGGGGGTGGAGAGCTGATGAACAAAATTTTATTATGCGTGGGCCCAGAGGAGAATCAAGTCTCCAAAAAAATCTGAGCCCCGTGTCTTGATTTTCATAAGCTTATATAGGAACTCTAAGCAGAACTCTTAAGTGGACAAATTCCTAAGGAAGCAGGCAGACAGCATTACAAAAGCAAAAAGAGCCTGAGGTTAGCTTATCTTCCTAAAGCCCAGGGCTATTAAGGAGGAAAAGAGTCATTATCTGTTTAGAGTTGTAAATTCCAGTTGAAAGGGGCAGACAGGGGAGTGCTTCCAAATGATGTGAATTCCATGGAGAGAAGGGAGGAGGGTAGTTTATTTTCCTAAAGCTGTGGGTTTCTGCTGAGGGGGTTAGGGTCCCAGCACTTCCCTTATCATTATCAGTGATAGCAGGGAAAGACTGAGCCAGGAAACACTTCTCTGGCTTACCTTCCAGAACTTGCCCAGCAGGCAGGAGTAGCTTGTGAACATCTAAAGCAGTGTAAGAAACAATTATGTCAAAGCAGCCTGGGGCAAAGATATACAATAGAGTACCTAGTGGGGGGTGGGGGGAGTGCATTTCATTGAGAGTAGAGGGGAATTTCAGATACCTGTAAGTGGGGGAATTCCAAGACCATGAGTGAGAACAAACCCAGGCTTCAAAAGAAGGAGAGAACCCTGCAATTGACTATCCCCTCGGGCTGATCTTCTTGAAAGGAGTGCTAAACACTGAAGGAAAGCATAGCCAACACAGAGTCAATTTGTAAAGTGTAAAAAATGTTTTTTGCATTGGTTTGTTTTTGTTAGACCCTGGAATTCAAGGAAATCTCTGTTACTTCACTAGCTGGATAAAAACTTAGGAACAGACAGCTTAGGGACTAATTCCTATAGTTAATATATTAAAATATTAAAATGTACAATGTGCAAAAAAAGATTACAAGGCAGACAAAGAAACAGGAAATGATGGTCCATCAAAAGGAACAAGATAAAAATCCGGAAACTATTAATGAAGAAGACCAGACTTTTGACATACCAGACAAAGGCTTTAAGAAAATGATTCATAATATGCTCAAGGAGATAAAGAAGACACAGAGACAGAACTAAAGAATATCAAGAAAATGGCAAGTGGGAAACGGCTGTGGCTCAATTGGTTGGGCTCCTGTTAACCATATGGGAGGCCCCGGGTTCAATCTCTGGGGCCTCCTGGTGAAGGAGCTCCCACACAGTGCGGTGAGCTCAGGACCCACGCGGCACAGTGAGTTGGTGCAGCAAGACAACACAACAGAGGGAGACAGGCAGACACAGAAAGGTGCACAGCAGATGGACAAAGCAAGTGCAAGCAGCGGGGAGGGGGGGATAAATAAATAAAAAATAATAAATAAAAAAAATAAAAAAAAAAAAGAAAATGGCAAATGAACAACACAAAAATCTCAATAAAGAGAAATCTTTAAAAGGAACCAAACAGAATACTGCAGTTGAAGTCCACAATAGCTGAAAGGAAAAACTCCCTAAAGGATTTTAACAGCAGGTTGGAGCTAGCAGAAGAAAGAATCAGTGAACTTGAAGATAAGACAATTGAAATGACTCAGACTGGGGAGCGGAAAGAAAAAAGAATGAATAAAAGTAAACAGAGCCTAATAGACTTGTGGGACACTATCAAGCTTATCAATACACACATTCTGGGAGTCCCAGAAGAAGAAGAAAAAGAGAAAGTGTAAGGAGAATATTAAAAGAAATAATAGCAGAAAACGTCCCAAATTTAATAAAATATAAGAATATAAGGGTAAGTGAACCCGAATAGCCAAAAGTATTCTGAAAAAGAAGAGCAATGTGGGAGGAATTTCACTGCCTGACATTGAAACATATTATAAAGCTACAGTGGTCAAAACAGCATGATACTGGCATAAAGATAAAAACATTGATCAGTGGAATAGAATTGAGAATCCAGAAATATATCCTCACCTATATAGTCAACTGGTTTTTGACAAACCTACCAAGCCACG